>JAJMID010000092.1:0-56360 GCA_030583405.1 Sugiyamaella americana
GGGGGTATGAATAAATTATTATTTACATGCAAAAATTATTTTATATTTGTTAAACCAAGTTCGCTATTTTCTATTTGTTCTATTGTCTTGGCTCTTAGGTTTTCTTCGCTATCGTTGTCTACGTTATCTGGTAATGTATAGGTTTTAAGTAGATTATTTTCTTGAAGGGTTGTCCATATTGTTGGATGAGATTCAATGGCCCATTTTTCTATTAAGGATTTTCTTGAATCTAACATTGTCCAGTTGTATAATGCTTGTATGATGTCTTGTGTTGGTTCTATTCCGTATATTTCTTTACTACGTTTGGTGATTTCGAGTGCTCTCATGTAGTATCCATTGTAACAATTAGCTATTATATATTGTCGTAGATTGTCGGAATTGGGGGTTAATGAATAGGTTTTGGTGAATGATGTCCATAATTTCTCTACTTCTTCTAATGAAAATCTGGTCAAGTGTTTAATCATGATTGTTATTGTTTCATTATTTACTCCTAATTCTTTGGGAAACCCGTTAATTTCTAACCATGTTTCCTTTGTTCGATGGATATCTTGTAAATTACAATATGCTCCTAGAATTGAATTCATTATTTCAATATCAACTTCAGTATATAAATCAGTTCTTAATAATGTTTGTAGCTCTTGAATTCCTTCTTCATAAAGTGATGCGCCGAATTCATTGAATAATAAAATATACATGGCTCGATTTGGTGATTGAATTCCCTCTTTTCTACTACGTGCACGAAGATATTTTAAAATCAATAACCCAGCATCTGGTCTTCCTAATTTACAAAATAATTGCATTACTGGATAATATGATTCAAATGGTAATTTTATTAATCCATTTAATAATCCATATAATTCCCATGCTAATTTATGATCTTTACAACTGATAACTGAATCAAACAATATTTGATAAATTTCTAAATACTTTTGATATGGTAAACCTGGTCTTTGACCAAATTGCTCAGTAAGGAATAATTCAACATCATAGGAATTTCCTATTGAAAGAAACATTTTCAATAATTCAATTTGTGCTTTATAGCCAATTTTTTGAGTAAACATAAGAATTTGCTGATACAATTGGAAAATCTGTACTTGAGTAATTGATGGATTATTACATAAACTTATAAGTAAATCATCTAATGTTGATAAATTTTTATCACTCCAATCACATCCATTTTTAATACTAACTTCAAACAACTTCAATGCTGCTTCATGATCAATCGACTGCAATTTACGTTCAATTAATAAAGAATATGTTTCAACATTACATTCAACATCATATTTAAGATCAAACAATTCAACTATTGAATCAATAAACTTATTATTCTTCTTTCCAATCCCAACTGCATTTGATATGATTAGATTAAGAGTTATTTCATTAGGATTGAAATTTTGAATAATCATTTCATCTAACACTTCTTCTAACTCTATTACATTATTTGCTTTATAACTAATCCATTGGACTACAGTATCCCATGATTCCTTCACCATCAAGTTAGAATAAGACATGATTTTATCATAAATTTTATTACCAAATGATATATCTTCGCCGAATTTACTACAACTCATTAAAAGAAGTTCAAAGAATTGCAATTGAGATTCATCATTCCCATCACCCACTTCCTTTAACATCTCTTCAACCCTTGGCTTTATCACTCGTAATATCCTCTTTCCACATTCAACACTATTTAATGATAAACAACAATCCAAAACAATAATTATTGTTTCTTCACTCAAATCAAACTTTTTATTAAATAAAACATTCAACAATCTCATCAACTGTTGATTATCATCTTGTCCTGCTATTTCGGTAAATGATAAAATCCCTTCATGAAACAATGACAAAGAAAATAGTTTAGAATTTCCAATCAAATCAAACAACACCACTAAACTATCAACATCAGGATTAATACTCTTAATCATATCAATCAGTTTCAAAACCATATCTTCATCAACAACTCCCATAACTCTTGCATCTAATAGTAATGCTTGTAACAACTTTCTAGATTCGACAATCAATCCTTCACTTCTTAAATATTTAATATACAAAACACCATTCTCCAAAGAATCTCCAGCAGATAAATTCATCCTTTCATTATACAATTCAGAATATAATTTAGTAATAATATTAGTTTTTGTTTGAGATATAGGAGATTTCAATAACCAACCTCTACCTCCATTTTCATTCTCATTATTATCTTTGCCTTCACTCTCACCTTCCCCCTCTCCTCCCTCACTTTCCTTCCAGTTCATCGCCAATAACCCTCTATAAATTAATTGAATATCTTCAACATTCACCTTATTACCTCCTCTTAATAATCTCTGTAAACCCTTTTCAATCAACTCAATAACTCCCTTCAAATCACCTTCCTTCTCTATCACTTGAAAAATTAACCTTTTGATCTCTTCATCATTACCACCACCAGCTAATTCCTCCCTCAACCTCCTCACCACCTGATTATAATCTTCTGATCTTCTTATGCTGTTATCCTTTTCCCACTTAACCGGTTTCTTCCTAAAAATGCTATAATCCCTTCTCTTTTCAACCTCCAATCTTCCATACACATCCCTTCCAACCCTACTACCATCACTAACTCTTAACGAACTACACAACAAACCAACATTTCTTGTTTGCGCAAAAGTCCTACTCCTTAACCGCAAAACACCTCTTATTGACATTTCTTGGCTCCTTCAATGCTCACTTCGCTTCACCTCTTCTCAACTAAACCTGAAATTTTCAACTTCAAAATATTACGCCGCACCGTGGACCCTGCACCTTCTCGCCCATTATGCCTCCGGCGGCCGGGCTCCGCCCGGACCCGCTGCTCCGAGCTACGCTCGGAGTATTGTGGAGTGGATGGAAACTAGAAAGTAGGTATTTTAAAATAATACACTTTCGTACCTTGCTCTAACACAAACAGAAACAGTAGCACATCAATCAATTATATAATAGGTATACATTTGCATATTTACAATTGGATAAACAGCCAAGCACCATCAGACATAATTAACTTCTATCTCGCTTATTGATGTAGTAGAGAGTCGTTTATTCTTCTACTGCCTCCGCTGTTAATGTAATCCCAGCAGGGGATCCACATGAACTGATTTAAATTTCTACCTCTGAATTGAATTTGATTTCTTATTCTATATAAGGTTATATTTAATCCAACCATTTATTATCTAATTGTTTCCCCTATATTTTTTTCCCTCTCACAAGTTGTACCATGTAAATTTAATCCAAGTTCTTTACCAATTAAATTACTGAGTTCTAGTCCAGGATACTTCCACTAACTAAATTCCAGCAGCATCTCATTAACCTATAGATAGAGATCATTATAAAACAGTTTGTACAAGTTGTTCTTAATAAATAAGTTCCCACCTCTTAATCAAAATTTCATATTTTATCTAGCAAAATCTATTGTGGTATTTCCTTTACAACATCTAGCTATAAAGTTAGAGAATCTAGATGAAGATCCAAAGCCGCACGAATTTAGATTTTAACTTGGCTGTAAAAATCACTTAAACTAATAAATTGTTGAATACCATCTATTGCTAGGGTTCACCAATGCCATATTATCCCTATAAACACTTAAAAATGGCAAAAATCGCGGATTTTACCTTTTATTGCTGTTTCAAATAACTCCAGACATTTCAACACTTTAAATTAAGGCACTATGGCCGAGCGGTTAAGGCGAAAGATTAGAAATCTTTTGGGATTTTCCCGCGCAGGTTCGAGTCCTGCTGGTGTCGTCATCTTTTTGCTAACGGAACTGTTCTTTAGTTGATATTTTTTTATTGAATTTACTTGCAAGTATATACAAATTGTGCTCATAATTGCGTAAGTACTATCATACTGAGCACAGGCCAAAACATTCGAAGAGCCATTGCAATAGTCTGCAAGATCGTTTAAAATTGAGATCTCAGCATAATATCTTCGAAGAAAAAAAAAAAGATATCTTTTCGCACAATTTGAACTTAATATTATTCTTTTGATCTATTTAATGTATTTATATATAAGTAGTATATACATATATACAAATAGTTAAGCATCTAAGTATTATTAAGTATAATTTATTTATCATTTGTTGGTGTAAATGTTCGTTTATTCTTACTGAACTTAATATTAAGCGAATTCACTTCTATTTTAAAGTATTTGGTATTTTTGAACAATCTTATATCTATATAGACCAATTAAACGGCAATAGAAGAGAAATCGGGGCTTTTTTTCTCTTTGAAAATAATTTATTATACTATATAAAAATAAACATTAATACAAAATAAAATAACTACTCGATTAGAGAGGTACTTCCCTCACTCTTCTCTTCCCAATAGATAACAGCTGGTGTCTAGCACACTCTAGACTTGGCAGATTGATTAAGGATTATCCCTATGATACCTTAGTAAATACCTTTGTCTCTGGAATTTGTACTTGTTTTGTAATGGTTTCATCTCCTGTACTCTATTGACATATTCTTTCATTAAAATAATTTCAATGTCTTCATTACCATATTCCGTATTGTACCTATAAGCATGATTCATTATATAAATAGCTTTAATAAATTTAGCTAAAGGGATCATATTTTTTTGTAAAGTAGCCCACGTGATCCACATACTCCAAGTTAATATCATTTCTGTAAATTGAACTATTTGTAGCTGTCTTAGTAATTGAATAGTAATTTGACATTCAAGGTAAGTATGTGACATCCTGTCCACTTCTTTTCTGCATAAAGTACAGGCTTTTTCTTTAAAGTATGTGAACTGACTATTTTGAATATATTCTTCTTTCCACATCCCGATTGATGGTAACCTATGTAGTAAGAAATTATGAAATATATCTGCAGCTATTGCATCTACTTTTCTTATTTCCTGAAGTGCTGGCCAGATTATATAAAAAGGGTTAAGTTGGGTTGGTATTACTACTTCATATTTTGGGTGTATCAAAGGTCCTTTTACTTCCAGTATCTGTGAAAGGTGTGTTTGTCCATGTCTTTACCATATTTATCTTTGGTTTTTTTTTTTTTTTTCTATTATTTTATTGTCATTTATATAATTATATATATACACATACAATTAAATTGGGATAAGCATCTAAGTGCCATTAGACACAGTGTTATTTACGTAAAAAAAATCTTTAATTATGTAGTTACTCTTTATTCTTTCACTGTCATTCCCCTTAATACCTTTTATCAATAGTACCCTCAGGTAATGATTAACATTTCTACCATTGCAGTGATTTTATTTTTTATTTTTTGTAATATAATAGATTGTGCTTTTTATGTTCCTATCTTTAACCACCTTCTTACAAACTGTACTATTAGTGTTAATCCAGCTTTACTTCCTAATAGTTTTGTAAGTTCTAGTTCAGGTTGTTTTATCTTTGGCGGGCCGAAAATCGGTATTTCCCATTCAACAACTACACTTACCAAGTATCTTCCAGGTTCGGCCATATCCAGAGTAAAACAAGATTTCCCGTCCGATCAATCATATTTAAGCCTCTGAGAGCCTTGATCAGTAATGTCGTGGGAGACCAGACGTGAACAGAAGGTGCTGAACCTCAATTTTTTTTTCATTATCAACTTACAATTATTGGTTACAATAGAAAACTTTTCAAGTCTTTCCAGATCATGCGTGTCTTGAAGTTCCTGCATGAAGTTGGATTTTTGCAATTTTAGCCGTACAAAAATGAAGAAAAGAACTGTTCGTTAACGTTACAAGATTTTATAAAATAAAGTATATATTTGGTCGAGAATATAAGATATTAAATCTTGTAATCTTTCTTAGGAAAACATTGATTGTTTATATATTTACAAACATACATATTTAATAGTCCGTAGTAAGGAGTATCCTAATTGCTCTCCCTCATAGATTGTGCATTGTTACTCAGTGTACAGTCTACTTTAGACTTTAGAATTGCGTTAACGTTATCTCTAGAATATGCTAATTGAAAATTTTCTCTAGAGAGTTTGAATTTGATGGTTTAGACCAGATGGAGAGGTTAGTAAGTTGCATTAAGAAATACAGCGAATAGTAGATATCATATTACATTAAGCGAGGCCCAGAGGATTATAAGCAGATAGAGTAGTGACGAATTTCTATATGGTGGTGCCTTTACTGCCTTAACATTTTCTAACATTTGAATCACAAAAGCTTTGCGATACTTTTAATAAAGAATACTATAACTTCTCAAGGGGTAGAAGGTCCAGCCTTATTATTCGGCTAATTTAGCCTTTTACTTGCCATAAGAAGGCCGTACTTTCATTTTAAGTTCAACGGTTTCCATTGCAGATCATATTTCCTAATTAATACACATACATCGAGATCTGGATAAGAAAAAAATTTCACTTGACGAACAAAACGAATAAAGAAAGCAAAAAAACGGGTCACTCAGCACCTTCTGTTCACGTAGTCTCGTCTCCTACGACATTGGCGGGTCTTTGCGTGTAATTCCGATTGAAATTGATCTTTCCAAATTAAGAAACATAATTAAGGCACTATGGCCGAGCGGTTAAGGCGAAAGATTAGAAATCTTTTGGGATTTTCCCGCGCAGGTTCGAGTCCTGCTGGTGTCGTCATTCTTTTTTTCTTCTCTGACTTTTTTTTTAAGGGGGCGTTTTTATGTTGATTCAAGCTTCATCTAATTTTCAAATTTATCCATGCGGATCCGACTTGAATGCTCGAGGCAAGTTCAATTTCCTATTTAGGAAATCCTTACCCCTGAGCTGATCGCTAATGTTCTTGAGGGGATTTAAGGAATAGTTTTAGAAATATACGAAGGTTATTGAAATAAAAATTTTATTTTGCCTGAAAGTTGTTTTCTTGATGTACGCTAGTTATTCATAACGAAGCATGATTAGTAACCGCCGGATGATAAAAGGCTACAAGCGACTTACTTACCACTGTTGTTCTATACGTATACAATCAAGTGCTTACCAAGTAAGTCAATTTCGCAAAGTATGATACCAATTACCTACTCTTAATTTGTCTTTTATCTTTTAAATGATACTGATAGTGCTACAAATGGAGTGCCATTGCAAATCTCTGTATAAGTATAAATTGATAATCCTCTAAGATTCAGGTTCTTGAGTCATTTTTCTCTTACCAAATTGTTCCAAGAAATAGGTACACAACTTTTACGCGTGTACTTTATACTATTATTACCATCCATAGAGTAAATTGAAGAGAAGATAGGGTGAAGTATTTAAACTAATATCGAAATTAATGCCCACCTAATGCTGTTAATGGGAGCCGCATCAACTATAAAATACCATCATAAACATACACCACTCTTTACCTACATGTCTAATTCATCCTCTTCTTCCCAATCATTTTCTTTGAAACCAGTTGGGTATGGTTCTAAATATTCAAAAGCTCCATCTTCATCTGATTACATGTGCACGTTATGTGAAAGCAAACCTGCACAATATACATGTCCAAAATGCTTAAAATTATATTGTTCATTAGATTGTTATAAAGGACCAAATCATGTTAAATGTTCTAAGGCATTCTACGAAGGAGAAGTAAAAGGAAATATGGAAATTAGTAAACAAGATCAATTTAAGATGGTTAAAATTTTAGAAAATTTTAATAAAGCAGACGATGACTGGAAATATGAATTACCAGAGAGATTGCAGCAGAGAGTGGAAACGATTAAGAGAGAAGGTTTTGGTGATGGTGATGATGATGAAAAAGGAGAAAACAGTTAAAAGGCTAACTCTTTAGATATCACACTAGTTCATATCTAGTATCATAAAACTACGATACTGTAGACCGAAAATTGGATTAAGTAATCTCAGAAGCTGAAGTGAAATGATAACCAGGGCGAGAGCGTCGTAACAAGTTCACCTACTTCATTCCCCTCATTATTCAGCTATATAATTACATATAACATTAGATATTACAGATGTAGTTTAAATTGAGCGTTTATGTTGCTAACTTTCAAAGTCAAAGTTTGAATAACCACCAATTATATAACCCCAATACATTTTAAATCCGACGTAGCTCGGAACAACGGGTCCGGGCAGTGCCCGGCCGCCGGAGACACAAAACATTAAAATCTAAATTTTTATTTATTACATAACTCATTAAAATATAAAATCATTTAATCATCCAGACATAATATCTTTTAAAAGATTAGCTATATCTGGCTGGCTTTCTATGTATGGATTAAATCTTGTTATAGTTGGTTGTTCGCTTTGTATAGCAGACTCTTCATCTTTAAGTATTACATTTTGTAATTTATAAACTGGACCACTCATTTCTACAAAACAATGAGGAGCAGTTTCCAATGCCAATAGCATATCTTCTACTGATATAACATCATCAAGATCATGGGAAGAAGAAGAGCCCCTACTTCTAGATTTATCAAAGATTTGCTGTATTACATCTTTCAAATAATGTTCTAAACCAGCTACCATGATATCAGTTGTTCCATTTTCAATTCCATGCAATAGCCCATGTTCTAAAGATATACCCAACATACGAGCATTTAAGGAATCGTTATCAGGCAATTCATAAGTTTCTGATGCAAGCGGAGTTTCATAAGAATGAATAATATCTTGTGTCCAAATCATTGGATTTGCCAATGTACTAACAGTTGTATTTGTAGTTGCTGTTGATTCCGGCCCTGGTGATCCATTTAGTTTTGGTGAAACTGGAGTAACTGAAGTTGATGGTCCTCTAGGTGTACCATTTATTTGGTTATTATTATTATTATTTGAGCTTCCATTTTGTAACTTTGATTTATCTTTATCATTCACAAATGGAATTTTTGGTAACATTGCCTGTCTTGTTGCCGTTACTGTCGATGGTATTGGTGCTCTTTTACCAGATTCCTATAACTGTTAGACCTTGTTTTCTGCCTCCGGCGGCCGGGCGCTGCCGGACCCGTTGTTCTTCGCGAGCGAAGATTACTTACTCTTGCTATAGCTTTGATTCTCTTTCTCTCTCTAACACTTAATCCTAATATATCTTCCTTCAGTTTAGCTAATTGCGAATCTCCCTTTACATTTCGTGATCCTTCTTTATGTTTCTTGAACCATCCTGATAATGAACCATGTTCACCAGGTGGGGGATCTCTTAGTGAATTCGCCAGATTTGCTAATAAGAAATGATTATGTAATTTGATTGTTGTCTTATCAAGTATCTGATCAAGTTCCTCCTGTAATTCAAATCTTGTTAATCTTCCTACTAAGAAATTGGTAATCACGTCTCTATATCGATCCCAATTATCACCTAATAGTTTTTGAAAATCTACCATTATTGAATCAACGTCTAATCTCTTATTCGATGTATTGGTGGTAGTAGTGGTGGTAGCAGCACCTCCTCCGGTAGTAGAAGAAGGTGAGCTTACTGTTCCAGTTCCTCCTATTGATTTGATTGGAGTATTTAATGATAATGCATTTCCTGATATTGTTTTAGCAGGTGTTATAGCACCTGATGGTCCATTCTCATTTCCAGTTGATCCACCGTTCAGAATACTCTTTGCTAAGTTCCCATTAAGAACCAGAGCTGGAGAAGTCATTTTGAAAGAAAATGTGTTGTGTGAGGTAATAATAAATAATTTTAGAGAAGCTCAATAGATTTCTAAAAGAGCGTGTTATCAATATCCGCTGATACTTTCTTTAATGCTAATTCTACTATTTAAGTGATTGCTACACCAAAAGAATTAAATAAATAGACAGTCCCAATGTTCAATATCTTTTTGTCTAGTGATTTTATTTTAAGATATTGTGCTAGTCGATTTTGTTATCTTGTCAATATAATTAATTTTCTCGTCAATCACGAGATTTTAAACTTTCACGTAACAGATTCACAATTCAGATGAAACGCTGACTCCACCTAGTCAGTTGTATTAATTAATCACCCGCCTTAACTATATGAACTTAACAATACTTACTGATAAGTTTATATGGTGAAGTGAAGTTAATTGCCAAAGTCCGATAGAGAAATAGAACGGCTGGAGTTTGTAATGAGGGTAACCCTTCAAACTCAGGGGGATATGCAGGGACCTTTAAAAATATGGCATCACCGCCCAAGTCCGAGCGAAGCGAGCAACGGGTCTGGGCAGAGCCCAGCCGCCGGAGGCAAAAGCAATAATAATAGTAATAATAATAATAATGCGAGTATATATCTATAGGTATCTATGTACATGTTTATGCTATGAGCGATTATGCATTTTGCCTGCTAATCTAACTTCGGTTTGAGATTTCCAGAAATCAGCTTCAGCAAACCGAGGATCTTCTTTTGGAAATCCGAGTTCTAGTCGGGTGTTGTCTACTCCTTGACGAATGAATTTTGCAACTCTAGAACGGAGATCGTCAATTTCTGGAGAATGCATTAATTCATCGTTAAGAGCTTCGTATATGTTATCGGTAGGGGAAGAATTAGTTGAAATTTTAATATGTCCTTTGGCATGTTCCTTTTGTACAAGTTCAAGCCATTCTTGTCTGAATTCTGTTACTTTAGTTTCATCTAATGGCATTCCAATGTTGAAATGTACTTCTGTTCCTAATTTCTTACGAATATTTTTAGTATAAGGTAAGTCTTCAGGAACGATTTTCTCCAATCCGTGGGTATATATTGGTACAATTATTGGAGGTTGAGCAGATTCAAGGAGAAGTCTTGAAACTCCCCAATGAAAGTATTTTAATGTATTTTCGTGAGGATGATATGGTTGATGAACAAAAGTTTCTGGGAAAATATGAACCCAAGCAGGTTTGGATACAACTGATGGGTTGATAGTAGAGGTGGTTTTGGGGGTGGGAGATGCACCCTTTTGAATATCATCACTTTTAACTGAATATTTATTATGATTTGCTGATAATAAATTAATAGCTGCATCTATCGATCCTTGAAATGGTCCAACACCAAACCTTCTAGTTGATAAAACTTGTCCTAGAGAAAAAAATAATCTTGTGAATTTATTGGTAAAGCATACATTATCAGCACCTAATGCCCATCTAATACCATTTTTCATGAAAAAATTCCTATATGGTAACATACCCCATACTAAAGGTTCATCAAGAACTGATGAATGATTCATAACAGTTAATAATCCTCTATTTTCTAATTTACTAGTACGAGAAGCTTCAAACAGAATATCCATATTATGCATTTTGGGTTTGGCAATAGCATCCAATGTTAACTTTGCCCATATTCCAACCACTGCAATAGTCGTTTTACTAGCAAATTTCCAGTATTTACTATTTCTAGGGTATTGAGTTAAAAAGTTATACCCATTTGAAGAAATTTGTCGAAACGACATATTAATGATATAGTACCATGAAAGGTTGGACGGTTGATTGGATTGGAAGAAGCTGAGAAATATTTATAAGTAGCCGCGCGTATATAACAAATGATCAAAGCGAGTACCAGCACGCACCTCCAACCAACTTCACCAACTTTCTTCAATTATAATTATACATTCAGTTATACCTTCTACAATATCAATATGGAGAAATTTTCTCAATGGAGAGATGGTGCTACTGGAATTGCTCCATTTTTACCTCCTACAAAGCCAATCTCTTTTGATTCAAAAGTTTTAAATCTAGCTACAAGATCTTTTGGCATTGTAGCATTTATTTTAACACTTCCTTGGGTATTTTTCAATATCTTGGTTTATTTTCTTATAATTCAATTTATACCAATACACCTAATTCGCAAGTTATTTCTTAAATACAGTCTACTAACATCATTAAGATTGTTTAAAATAGACATTTCATTTGAAACAAGAAATAATTCACTACCTAAAAAAGATATTATTATAACAAATTTTTCATCTCCATTTGATCCAGTCATCTATTCAGTTATTTTTGAAGATGCTGTATTTTTATTTCCAACAAGATCACAAAAATTTGTTAAATTTTCATTAACTTCAGCAATACTTCGATCTATCTCTCAACCGACTGATTTATCGGGAGGAATTGATTTAGACAAGGTCATTCATTTGAATAAATCGAAACCAATAATAATCTTTATTGAAGGAACAACATCAAATGGTAAAGGATTACTTCCTTTTGTTTGTAATATCCCTACTTCCATCACCTCTACTATCTATCCAATTTCATTAAAATACAATCCATCCACTGTTACCGCCCCTATTCCAACCTCCTTACTCGCATGGACTTATAAACTCCTCTCATCTCAAACATCAATATCAGCAAGAGTAAAAATTGCTAATAAAATCTCCACAACAGCATCTGATAATGAAAGTTCAATAAATAATGAAATTTCTGATGCTATTTGTAGAGTCGGACGTTTAAGAAAACTTGGTCCTAACCTCAACCTTGAATCGAAAAGACAATTTATTTCTGCATGGTATAAAGGAAGGAGTTAGATTATGTAATTATAGATATATTTATTGAATTATAGTATCCTACCGTATATGTGTATCTAAAGTTGTGATTTGCTGCACCATCATGAGTTGGGTGTTTCGTATATATCTCTGATGGTCTCTATTTCCACCTAATCGCTTATTCGCCGATATTAAGTATATAAGTTAACTTATGTAAATTGTATATTTATTAATCTATTATACTATCCTACCATATATATCTAAAGTTCTGATTAACTTCACCATCTTCGGTAACTGAATTAGATGTTTCGTATACATCTTCTGATGGCCCGTACTTCTCATCTAATCGTTTATTAACCCATATTAAATATAGTGTTAATAGCACTGCACAAACCGTTAAAACCATTGTTAATGCAAAACTAACCCAACATCCTTTTATATAAAATGGTGCTTGAGAACTAGGAAATAATCTTGTTCCTACTAAAGGACCCGATTGCCCAAGAATATTTAAAAATATGTATCCAACACCTCTTTTCTGTTCCGAACCTTGATTATTCCACATAAATGTAAGCATTAAAGGAACACAACTAAAAATACCTGAAGCTGCTAGAAACAATGCAAAATACCTTACACCGGTGGTCTTACATAAAGCTAATAGTAACCAACCTATAGCACCTTTCAATGAAAGAACTGCTATAAATGGACCACGCATTTTCCAGCGATCTGATAAAAAGCAACAAACTAATACAACAACAGTAGTATAAATATAGGGAATTGCACTTAACCCTTGAGAATTTACCGAAGTAAATCCCATTCCATGAACAATTGCAGGAGTAAAAACTGGTAATGAAGAATATGAAACATTAATACAGAAATACATTATCATTGGAATAACAACCTTCAAATCCAATAACGGTACTATAAAATCTTTAATTCTAAATGATTTGGACATTTCAACATTTCCAATTTGCTTAGCAAGTCTAGCTTTAGCAATATTCTTTTCATGCTCGGTTAAAAACCTACAATCTGATGAACTATTTGGAAGAATATAATAACCCCATAATCCAACAACAATTGTGGGCAATGATTCAACTAAAAATAACACTCTCCATCCTGCCAATGCTAAATTAGTATTGGATGTTATACCATATGCTAATGCACCAGAAAAAGTAGTAGCAATTGGGGCTGCAACACAAAACAATGAAATTCTCCAAGCTGCTTCATGACGATAATAAAAAAATGAAAGATAATAAGGTACTCCGGGTACATAACCAGCTTCAAACATACCCATTAAAAACCTGAATGCTAGCATGGTTCGAAAATTAGTTACTCCTGCTGAAGCAGCAGTAAAAATACCCCAGCCAATAATCATTGTTGGAACATAAACTCTTGGTGGAAAGATTTTATAAAATATAACTAAGAATTCAAAAACAATATAAGCAATATAAAAGATAGTTAAAAACCATTGATATTGAGCATCAGTAATACCAAGATCAATACTCATTCCAGCACTAAATGTTAGATATCAGAATAAAAGCTATTAAACGAAATTACTTACGTTTCAGCGTTTCCAATTACACCACGATCTAGAAATCCAAGTAAATAAGCACCTGCTACATAAGGAAGGATATTGAGATCTAATTTCCTAACCAATTTCTTTTCTTCTTCTTCTGTATATTCATATTCAAGTGCTTGTACAATAACCTCAGCTTGGGTTTTTTCAAAATCTTTACCATCTGACATGGTACCGTTATTATTAGTTTAAAAGAAAGATAAAGTTAATCTAATTGAGAAGGAGCATACTTAATATAAGCTTTGAGGGAACCCCGCATTTTGTAATAGAAGATCTGGAGATCAATTAGTAGTTTAACCGACGATTCACGGAGCTGGTGATCCCAAAAACGGAATTGGCTAATATTTTACCCGACCATTATTAAGGTACGAAAATCTATCCGAAACAGGATATACGCCCCTTGCATAAGCTGCTGTCTGATAGTACTGTTTCTCAAGCCATTAAGTTGAAGATTGGAGTTTTATTTTATAGATAACTATATAAGTTTTAATAAAATTCTTAAGATTCAGTTAAGAACATTGTTAATAAGTAATGGATAGTCCACTTAAATTTGTAAGGTTGGTTCCTCCTGGGAACTCGAAGGACAGAACTAAAATGTAGATATGCATGATAAGAATTAAACAATGTGACGTTCAACGTATTGAGAAAGAGATCTTACTATCTCGCCTATTGTTATGGTTTGATTAAAATATTATTTAATATCTCTCTATATCATCAACTATTGAAGGGAGATTATTCCAATAGCTATAATTTACGGCAACTTGTTAGATCAATTGATGATCTGCTTTTATGTCGCTGCTCTTCATGAATTAAAAGTTGCAAACGTCTACCTGAGATTCTCAGCCGGAACTATATCTATACAAGGCTAACTAGTGATAACTAAAGAACCAGGTGAAGATTCATTGGAGCTGAATATCTATCAATCTACATCAGCTATATATCAGAAGTGTTATGACAGAACTACTTTATTACTTCATCAACAAACACAATGACACTATCATCAATCTTATCAAATCTATTTGTTTAAAACTAGATTTAGTTTAAAAGTAAAGTTACGCATTCCACTTTAAGCTAGTAATATACCTTTCTTCCAGAAAAAGTAGAAGTAAAAATGAAATATTTGTTCTAAACTGCTCCTGTAGTTACTGTACTTGGCTTGTCCCCCCACAATATTCCTAGGAATATGACAGTTTTCCTGTTATCCTAATCTATATATTTGTACTATTTATTCTAGATATATCTTCTATATAAATAACTACTTTTTTCTTGTGTATACCAACCGTTTGGTTTCACGTTATCGAGCAGAACTTGATGCATAAAGGTAAGTAGTACGAGCATGTGCTGTTCCTAAACTTGATAAGATTGATGAACGGGTAAACTTTAATCTATTTCATTGAAGCATATACTATAGGATGCGTAGCAAGTCTCACCATAACTTTTGTGAGTATATAATTATATAATTACAAAACCAGCGAGAATCTATACTGCTATCTCTTCTATACATAATTGGTTTGAGTAACTTATAGCTCTATCAACATATTTCGTTGTTTTATAAACGAATTTAAGTTTAATTCAGAATAACCCCCTCAATCACCATACATCGTTACATATGCTAGAATTTCCTGGAAAATTACAAAGAAATATGCATCATTCATTACCTTCTTCTCTTACTATTACTTCTATTGTTCTCATAATATCTAACTATCAACCTGCATATCGCCATCCGATACTGTAAAAGACCCTGAAAATAATTTCAAAGCCGCATCAACCATCTAATAGAATTCATTATATAATCCTAATCATTGTTTATACAAGACCACCATTGAACCTTTCAATCTTAGTTTGTTTTTATGTTGAAATAGATGTCACACCACATTGCTCCAGCTGGCACCTCAGGGCCTCATTCAACACCCCCAAATATAACTACTAATCCTCGAGGGCGTCCTTTAGCTCCATTATATCCACCTAGCTCAGATCCTTCTTATGGTCATCCAATAAAACCTTTGCAAAAGAGTAACTCTCATCCAACACATTTAGTTACATCAAAGAAATGGGTTGTACCGCCTCGTCCTAAACCAGGTAGAAAACCAGGCTCAAAAGATGATCCTAAGAAAGCTGTAAAGAAAATTAACAAACCATCAGATGTGGAATCACAATTACGCAAACAGCTCGAAAAGTCGTTGAAGCAAAATGAAAATTTAAGAAATATTATAGATGAAATTAAATCAAATTCAGATTCTAGTCCAGTATCTGGTGGTTCATTACCTGGTGGACCGTTATCAGGTGGTATTGACGATGATTCATCTGATAGTTCATCTTCCTTTGCACCTAATGAGGTTAAGACGTTAAATATGAATGAAACAGGGCCTATAGAGGCATCATCAGATTGTGGATTTTGTGATAGAGAAGGAGGATGTGTTTGTGAAGATTTAGGGTTGAAACCGGGGCAACATGACCATAATCATGGACATGAACATGTGAATGGACATATTTATGGTGATAGAGACCATGGACATGTTCATATTAATAATCATGTACACAATCATCAAAATCAACAAAATCATCAACAAAATCATCAACAAAATCACCAACACAATCATCAACAAAATCAACCAAACCAGCTAAATCAGCACCCTAGTTATCCTGTTCAATCACCAAATTTCTTATCTCGATATGATTCTTTCAGCCCTTTACAAGCAGTTCCTTTAAAAAGCAGTAAAAATAGTAATCCTTCTGGTGTTAAGAAATTTAAGAGATTAGATAACAACATAATAACCAATCCTACTCCTACTCCTGCTCCTGCTCCTACTCAACTGTCTAATAAATCACCACAAGTGGAAATTATTGATTTTTCAGATCCTAGTGTTGCCTCTAAACATGATACTAAAACAAAATCTATTCTTACACCAACTTTAGCTGCATCTGCTGTTTTTGCACCTTCACAGGGAACTTCAACAACCACAACTACACCTTTTCAACTTAATACTCCATTTGATCCAATTGAAGAAGTACATGTTAAAACAAGTGCTCATAATAATCCATGTGGATTTTGTTCCGATGATACACCTTGTCTTTGTGCTGATGAAAGAGAAGGTACTAATGATTATTCTTTATCACCGAAAGGAACAAAGCATTACAATAAGAGAATTGAATTACCACCACCAACTAGATTATTACCATCACCATCACAACTTTTATCGCCCTCACAACCACAACCACCACGTCCTACACAACTACAATCAATATCGCAACCATCTCCATCTACATCTACTACTCTCCTCCCTGGATCTTGCCCTCAATGTATGTCTGATCCAATGAGTACTCTCTTCTGTACTAGTCTTTCAAGTGTTTCTCCATCAACTTCAGCACCTACTGGTGTAACTGTAACCTGTAGCCAAGCATATCAAGTATTATCGCGTCATAAAAACTTTCCTAATTATGATCTAGGAAAGCTTGTAACAGATCTAAAATACCAAGATGGAAAAGTAGCTATTCAAAGTATAACTGAAGTATTGAAGAAGTTGGAAGGATAAACAACCATTATTTATTATATATTATTGTATTATTTTTATTTATTTTTATATATTCAACCAATATAATCGAATATTAATTTAACATTACATAAAATTATATAACAATTACGCACTATTAACAACATCAACCCCTTCAATAGCAGGTAAATTAACAAACCAAAATACAGATTCTTGAGCAATTTCATTAACTTGAGTAGATGGTAAAGCCTTTTCTGGTTGTTCAAAAATTTCCTTCAAAACAGGAGCTTTACCAGCACCTTCAGCAACAAAGGCAATTCTCTTAGCTAATTTGAGAACTGGTTTAGTAAGAGTAATTCTTCTTGGAGGTGGTTTAGGGGAATCATCAATACTGGCAACCAATAAATCATTTTCATTTAATAACTTATGACCAGGGAATAAAGAACAAGTATGACCATCAGGACCACAACCTAAAAGAATTAAATCTAAAACAGGTTTATCACCTAATTCACGGACTAAATCCTTAGTATAGCTTTGAGCAAATAATTTAGAATCGGCATCAAAAGGAATTGTATCATCTAAAGTAAAAACTTCAGGAATTCCATGAGTATCAGCATCTAAATGGATAAGAAGATCATTTTTAAGAGCACCATAATTTGAATCAGCATGATCTAAAGGAACAATTCTTTCATCAGCAAAGAAAATCTTCCTATTTGGCGAGTTAGCGCATGGTCGCTACAATGCCTCCGGCGGCCGGGCGCTGCCCGGACCCGTTGTTCCGAGCTACGCTCGGATGATTGGAGATTCAGTTTGTAACTTACCATTTGGTCCATTGAACATCATTACGATTAATGAGAGCATTGCGAAGGGCTTTTACAAGACTACCTCCAGAAACAGCAACGTGAAATGAATGTTCAGTAATTAAAACTTCATTTTGAATTTTAACAATGAAATCACCAAGCGAAGCATGCACTTTTTCAGAAGTGTCGTAACCGAAAATTAAAGGAGTAGGCATGGTATAATTGAGTTGTTAACTAAATCAAAAATTGTTGAATCAAACGAACAAAAGACGGTCAAGTCGTTAATAGCGCTAGTGAATCAAAGACGCGGCTGGCTGGCTTACCTACTCGGACAGCATGAATCCGTAGCAGCATGCCTTACGTGAAGATTACGTGAGCAATTCCTCGCTACGCGAGGAACAACGGGTCCGGGCGGAGCCCGGCCGCCGGAGGCTGACTCGAACAAAAGAGTAAGTTATATATATTTAGTTTATCTAAGGCTACTAGATTTGCCAGTATATCTTTCAATCAATCCAACTTCATGTAAAAATGTTTCTTCGCGATATGCCATACGAACATTTGGTACGTTGGTTTTCTCCATAACATTACCTTTTGGTCCTCTGGACATATAGTCTTTTCCTATCCAATGCTTCTTTAATGCTGCTTCAAAACCGGATTGTTTAACGGAATTACGTGCTAATTCACACATATCTACGTTAGACAGTTTATAAATTTGTGCTGCTACACTATATTCTTCTATAAGTGGTTCTCTTGTATATGAGAATTGTAGTGGATCATCAGTTGATAATGAAACATTTAATCCTCTTTTAAAATATGAATAAAAGGGATTTTTATCATAATTTAAAAACAATGCATTGTTACTTAATGGTGACATTGCGATTCCAATTTGATCTAAATAATATAAATATTGAATAAATGGAACTTTTCTTAATAAAATACCATGACTAATACTGTGGGAAGTTAAAAAGGTTGCAATTAAATGTTCTGGATCTCCTGCTTCTCCAGCATGAGGACGTAATACTAGTGTATTATATCCTAACTTCTTTCTCCATGCATTTAATGATGCCATGTTGGAATATAAGTAGTAAATATAATATGAATAAGGAGGATTTTGATTATTATCCCAATATTTTGGAGTTGGATATTTCTTATGAAATCTTCTATCAACTTTTGATTCATCATCAACTGAATCAAATCCAATTACTCTTTGCAAGAAAATATGTAATTTAGGATCAATTGTTGGGTCCTTTGTTACATCAAATAGTGGCTTAAAGATATTTTTAACAACATCATTAAAGGATTTAATAATTCCTCCTTCTTTATAAACATTATATAAACGAGGAATTTGAATTAACCATCGAACATTATTTGATAATAATTTATTATCGATTACCCAAGCAGCGATTTTTGACCATTCATTAGCATCTCTGCCATAGACGGAAATTCTATATTCAACCATTTGATATTTACTTTGTTCAAGATCTTCAATAACTTCTTTTGTAAGTTCAGCAAGATATCTACCTTTAATATAATTATCAGTTTTAAGAAAGATTTCTCTTAAACGAGATTCTCCAATTGGATTATATTTCAAATTGAATTTATCAAATCTATGAAAGGAATCTTTATGAGCATGCATATCTAATGTATCAATAGATAAATCATACGCTTTTAATCCTAAAGAATCAAATACTTGAGTGAGAGTTAATAACTGATTATCACGATAAATAACAATTTCATTAGGAAATTTCTTCATTTTATATTTAATAAATCTTAATAAATGTTTTTGATTCATACAAGCAGAATGATGAACATGAGTATCAACTTTACGAACATTATAAAAATCCCTATGGCTTGTCTTTTTAGAATCAGCAGTTTCTTGATATTCATTAAGAAGCGAATAAAGATTCCATTTTGCTTCAAGGTATTGTAATCTACGGAAAGCAAATGATTTAGAAGGCCCATCACTAGAAATAGCAGTTATACGATCCATATCCATATAATATTCTTTAATAGTTGGAACATCAACAATTGGAATTCCCTTTTCATAAGCTTCCTGAGATTCATAAACTTGATAAACTGAGTCTTCATCAGCAGCATAAATATATTCAGAAGGATTGGAAGGAATTTTACAATTAGCAAATTCAAAATCATCGCCTACTTCATGCTTTGTATTAATACGAGATAATCTTGGACGACGAGATGGAGGATTATTATTTTTAATCTCTAATTCATCAACGTCATCATCACCTAAATCGCTATCTCTATCTCCAATTTTCCCTCCTTCTTCAATAATAGTATCAACAAATTCCTTAGTTTGAGGTCTCCATGATGGTTTAGGAGGTGGTGGATAAATTTCCCAATCAGAAGCATTCTTTGGATTATCATTCTCCCTTTGTAATGAAATTGAAATATATTTATGTCGTAAATCAATACAACTTTGTACCATAGAATACATATCATTCAATTCTTGAAAAACTTCTGGATCTTCCTTATGACCTTCTTGATGAAAAGTTCCTTGTTTACTCTGCTTTTGAAATGATCCATAATTAGATGCTGAATTGCCAGTCATATCCAAAGAAGGATGAGGAGCAGTAAAAGTACTTGAAGGTTTTAAAACTGGACTAGTTGAATTACTACTACCACTTCTAAATGCATTTGGTTCAGTGAAACTTCTTCCCGGACCTGCCTTAGGAGACAATTGAATATCTTCTCCAACTCCACTATGAACTTGTAATGCACTTAACTTAGCCGCCATTGCTTGTAAACTCATTTCATCAACATAACTATGAGTAGCACTATTACTATTATCTAACAATTCGTCTTCATCAAACCCATCCTCCATTAACAATTCCTTATCTGTCTCTTCTCTATCTTCATCTCGAAACATTATTTGAGAAATTGACATTCTACTATTATGTCTAGGAACTCCTTTAGGTTCAGTCATCTTTCCTTTTCCTTTTCCTTTCTATTCCTTTTCTCTTCTTTATGAACCTTAACTTAACTTAGAATTCTAATTTATCCGATATTAATCCAATCTCTCCCACTATCTTCTAATATTTTTTTGTTTCCTACCGGCGCTTCAATAAAGGGGCGGCATCTGCGGTTTAGGGTTTAGCCCACTGTTTCACCCACCTACCCACATGTGCCTCCGGCGGCCAGGCTCCGCCTGGACCCGGTTCTGCGCTCCGCGCAGATGCGCTACGGAATACAGGCAGCGGAAGAATAACAAAACTATCCGAAGTTTTGTTATTTATATTGGACGGACTTTGTGGTTTTATGATTACATACAGTATCTCTAACTGCTTTTTCTTATTTTCTTATTAACCTACTACCATCATATCTCCTCCCTCCTTTACCCACCCACATCATCACACATAATAAAATCCTAAGATTTGGTATAGAATCACATATAGCACGCACAAAGTTCAATATAATTCCATTTCCCTCTAATACCTATCTAACTTTAACACCCTTTCGTATATTGATGGAGTCTATAATTCCTCGCAGAGCGAGGAACAACGGGTCCGGGCAGAGCCCGGCCGCCGGAGGCATATGTAGGTTTAGAAGTGTGATATTTATTCTTGTGCTAGTCGTTTACGATTTAGTAAGTCGTTAATCTTTTCAGCAAGGTTTGGTTGATCAAATCTTAAAGCAACTTTACTAGCAGCTTCTAGTGCTTCTTCTCGATGGATGAAGTAACTTAATGCTAAGGCTTTAGATGGTTTTGATTCAATGCAACTTGCTTGAATGAGTCGAAGGGTCATTTTATCTAATTCTAATTCTTGTGCTGGTATTGAAGATGGAAGTTCAATGTTATCATCTGATTCTTCTTGACTTTTTGATAGTTCTAAGATTAATTTCTGAGTAAGGAATTGTTGTTCATGTTGATTGGTTGATGGATCAACGGGGACATTGAGATCAAACTCTGTAGTAACTGGTAAAGGTAAGATTGGATACTTTTCTACTCCTCTAATAATGGTACAAATAAATCTATTATCAACAACACCAATTGGCCAATAAGTTTCTTGTTTATTACTATCATTAAGTGATTTTGAATCAATTATTGGTACCCATTTTGTTTGTAAAGGATCTCTCCAATTTTGTAATACTAATAAGATACCATTGGAATCATAAATACATGGATCACCAAAATTGGTGAAAAATGCTGATATTAATTTATTGTTTATACCAATATCAACAACGTCATTTTTTTGATATACTATATTAGTTATAATATTTTCAATCGAATAAGTTAATTGACCTAGAGCATTTGATCTAATAATAAATAAATAATTTTTCCATGATGAAGATGTGATTACTGGATCTCTTGATTGTCTATATACTGAGAGTGGAGTACCAAATCTATTGAAAGTTCTAACATAACCATTTTCAGTACAAATAGTTATTATACTATTAGATAATGAAATCGATCTAATTGAATCTGATTCAGAAACTGAATATTCCCAGTTATTTGTGAATCCATTATGAAATCGTAATAATACTTTACCATCTTTTTTATTGGCAAATAAACAAGCATCGTTTGTTAAACATGCTAAATCATACTGATTATAATCACTGAAATGATATTCTTTATGAGCACCTTTGTCAAAGAATGTTACAGTAATTTGATTATAAGTTTCATGAGATACTGACCAGATATAACCAATTGTATTGAGACATAAATAACGTTTATTATTCTTCCAAGGTGTACTACCAGAGATAAAAGAATCAGGAATTGTAAATACTGGTGATGAAGGTTTCATACGTTTGATTCCATTACCATTAGAATGATTATCTCCTTCTTCTTCTTCATCTTCTTCTCTATCTCTCTTCTCTCCAACATAACCAGCACCATCATCATCAACAATCCAATCTTCATTTGTATTATCACCAGTTAATTCTAAATCTAAATCGTAATCATCATAGTCTCTAATACGTTTAGGTAGTGAATCATCGTTTTTATTTGATTGGCCATTTGCAATTCCATTATGATCACCAGAATTTCCATTTACTTTTCCATTAACTTTTTCGGTAGCTTTAACTGATACAGCTTTTCTTACTTCCAACCTATACACATCCCCCTTATTACCATCACCAGGAATACCTTCCAAAGTTATAATTTGTCCCTTTTCATTTGCTACTGTAACTTCAGCCAATTCTGGATGCCATGTCAAAGAAATTGGACTCTCCACTTCCAACTCATCTACCACCAAAAACGTTTTTGAATCCCAAATTATCACTTTATTATCTAATCCACAAGTTATCAAGTATTTTCCATTTGGTGACCATAATAAATCAGTAATTGAATTTTGATGACCACCACCATTCCCACTACGAAATCTTCTTTCTTCTAACCAATTATCTTTTGAATATAGAGAAATTTCAAACGTTTTAGTTGGAGCAGCAAAATATTTATTATCGGGATGAAAACTAACTTTACTTGAACGAAAATCAGAAATATCTTTAATAGAAGGAGTAACACCATCTAAAGTTTTAATCAATTTACATTTAGGAATATTACCATCAACAAAAGGATTATCATCATCCACTCCCTCTCCTCCCTCTTCCCCTTCCCCTATACTCCCCCTTTCCACTTTATAAAACCTTAATACTCCATCCATACCAGAAGCAGAAATCATCTCCCCATTAACATCCCAAGCAATATGCTTAACAGCTACCGGTAAATTAATTTCACTCACTTCCATTATATCTGACTTATTAATAAGTTTAATATATTTATCCTCCCCGCAAATACCTAACCATTTCCCATCAGGAGAGAACTTCACTTCGCGAATAGCCAATGGATTGCGTACAACAACACCGTTAGATTTATTATCATTCAAATCAAATAAATGAACAGTACCATCTTCCGAACAAGAAGCAAATTGACTATCGGAACAAGTTATATCCAAAACTGAATCATGGTGATGATCTAAAGTATCGGGCTCTTCATTTGAATTACAAACAAACTTTCTTATTAAATCATTTGATCCAACAGAAAATAGATATTTTCCATCCAAAGAATATAAAACTTTTGTAATACCCGAGCTATGGGCTTGTCGAGGATTTGATTTCAATTTCATTTTGTAGAATTAGTACTCTGTGAAAAGAAGAAGACGCGAAACTTCTGCGCGTTTTTTACGCGAGTTCAAATTAATTTAACTTTCATGCATAAAGCGATCGACGTCCTCTGCCTCCGGCGGCCGGGCTCTGCCCGGACCCGTGGCCGCGCTCCGCGCGGAATATTTAGAACTGTATTCCGAGGATAGTGAGAAAAACAAGCCCGTATAATCATTGAAATAGATTTTGCATTTCCATCTTGATTAATGCTTGAGTTAGTGGTGACCCCTATCCAGTTTTGATTTTGGATTGACTACCTGTTTCCGTCCATTTTCATTGATTTTCATCTAAGCTTTTCACTAGTTTGGGAGTAAATATTATCAATTATATAGAAACTATAGACAAGAGAGAATATTCTAATGATTTTCCAGCCCTTTTGCTGAAAATCCCTCCATTAGCAATTCTTTTCATACTTCTAAAATATCTCTGTATTCTCTAATCGAGTATCAATCATAGTTTCGCGTTTGGTAGTGTGTATAGTCATACAGTGGTCGTAAAAAGCTAAAAGTTAGTTTTTAATAGACTAAATGTCGCATTAACATGATTTAAAGAAACCTTAAAACCATTTTGATTTCACGGCATCAAGATCGCTTGTTGAAAATATATCTACGGAGTGCGCATTTTGATCGACGGTAGGTGCATCATCTATGCAGGGTTCCCGTTATCTATAGGACTGATACCGTAACACCCATTCTGCTCTCTCTTTAAACTTGGTATACTTTATTTGTAGATATTTGTCATTCCTCTTTTTGTTTTTCTGTTTGTTTATTCTCGTGTTTTCTATAAATTATCCTTAGGTACGTTTTACTACATTTAAATTTTAGTCTGCAATGTATATTTTACTATAACTCAAACTTATTTACTATATAAAACTAACTGCAATCCACTTCGATCGATATGGAATTATAAATTTCGGCCCGAAAACTAAGACTAACGAGAACAAAAACGTAACAACTTTAAACGGTACAAAGGTCTTAATTAGAAATAATATAATATAATATATAAACATATAAGACTCTTAGATGGTTGATGAAATATACAAATTTCACTGGCCCGCCAATACCCGCTCTTAGCCAGTATTGTAGATCGATGAGGATATCTATGTGGAACCTTTCATTGTGCGCCTGCGTGCACAATTTAAAAGATGTACAATTAATATAAGTTGGAGAGCGGGATTCATCAAAAATATATTAGTATATAGAGATATAGCTAATTTAACAATAGATTAATTCGACAACGATATTGTGAAAATGACTTCTATAAACGATTGTGAATAAATGACGGAATTTTATATCATTTAAATCATTGAATCTTTGGAACATTCCTCAAACTGCTAAGTAGATGTAGGATAATAAGTGGTATCGGGCGAAAAATACCTTAGTGTTGTGTACAGTACCCGCTTAATAGAGGTACAACAACTCCTGCCACGGAAGCTAGGCTGGCAACCATCTGATCGAGCTAACATTCTAATATATATTCAAAGGAGGAGTTCGTATCAATTAATATATAAAATTTGCCTTTATAATATACATGTATATCTAAATTATTTCATATCCCTTAAACTCCCCTGCCGGCTTTGCGCATAGAAACTAAAATGCAGGTTTAATTCCGAGCTCGGAACAATGAGTCCGGGCAGAGCGCGGCCGCCGGAGGCATTTGCGGGTTACGATAAAAAACTACATTTCAATATTAAAAATTATATATGTTTTTGAAAAATAAAATAAAAATAAGATTGTCTCCTCCTTTACTTCACTAATGGTGGTACTATCACTTCATATGGAACTGTAATATTATTAACGTCCTTTTGATCTTTTTCCATATGAAGAGTAACAGAAAGTGAACCAGGTATATCTTTATATACCATTTCTTGATGATTTGATATAGCTTCTCCATCTTTGACTTGTCCTGCTCTTGTATCTGCTCCGCTACCTTTGGTAGGTATAATACTACACCAATTTCTTCTTGGTAGTAATCTTTCATTGTTTCTTGGGGTACCATCAACATCGACACCAAATAATTTAACCATATCTTCATCGGTATCACTTCCAAGATGATGAACTTTACTTCTTTTGTTAAGAAAATCTGCTAATTTATCTGGCGGTGGAGTATTAACAATTGCTGATGAGATAACATTCAACATATGGCGATAATCTTTCTCTGGTGGAGTTGATTTACGAGAATAGAATCTTCCAATTCCTGCTAAATGAACATCCCCTCCTAAAATTGTAACTCTAACATTGGAATTAAAAGCAAACTTTTGTAATTGAATAACGAATTGATTCCGTTCCTTTTTATGATGACGGGCACACCAATGATCATCTAAATCATCTAAAATTTCAATACCATCATCAAATTCATTACTTAATCCACTAAAAAATCCTCTACGAGTTAATAATTTAATAGGAGCTAACAAATCACTAGTCAATATTCTCTCCAACCAAACCATTCTTGGATAAGCAATTGGTACTCCCAACATAACAATGATATGTTTCAATTGTCCATTTGAATTACTAACTTCATAATGTAATCTATCAAACATCAATTTATATGTACTTTCACTTACAACAGTATGATGGCTTCTTTCAGTTCTACAGTCAAGCCCAAAAAATCCAATTGATGGTCCTAATCTCGCATAAACAGATCTTGATAATTCTCCAATATAAGGTCCAGGATAAGAACTCAACAACCAAGATGGTTCAGTAGAAGTATTTTCTTGAGGGGATACACACTGTTGAAATAATAAATAATATTTAAAAGCTGATCTACCAATTCCAACAAAATATGGTGACCTCATTATACCATCAGTATAACTACCAAATCCATCAATAATATCATGATCATCAAATATATTAATCATTGGAATTCTTGCTAATGCTCTTGGCCAACCATATTGAATTGTTCTACCATGAGGCCCATTAAAATAGCCTAGACCAAACCAAGAAATATAATGCCAAAGGTAAAATTGATCAAGTTCCTTTTTATTTTCTTCAGTAAATGGTAAGCTACGTTTTTTAAGAGGGTTTTTCTCTTTTGACCATTCAGCAATACAATCACAAGCAATTTTTACTTTATCACAATATAATTGATCTCCTCCACCAAGCATGACATGAAAATGATTCTTATTTTCATGTTGTTGAAGAACATCAGACCATAATTGGCCAGTAAATTTACTTGGTGATACACCAAGAGAGAATCCATTACAAGAGTAAAACATTATATTCATATCTTGGTGTTTAGCAGGAATGAAAAAGGATGGTGAATCATGTGAAATATGTTGATTGATTGAATAAGTAATCTTTTGTTCATAATCAGTTAAATTGAGATCAAGATCAAATCTCCAAAATGTTACACCATATTCTTTATAAAGTTGAATAGAATTAAGATTCAAAGGGGTAATTGGATTAGAATTGCTACTAGTATTAATATTATTAGCATTTACATCATAACCATCTCCTGTAGTAGCATTACCATAACCATTATTCGCATATCCATCACTTACTCCATTAACAGCATCTTGAACAAATCCATTGCCATCAGTAGCAATTGGAGGAATAACTGGTTGACCACTGACTACACCACCTGGTTGATTACCACTAATAATAGGTTGACCATCAGGTCCAATTGTCTCTCCACCAACATTACCAACATTAACACTTATTAATTCTTCAATATTAGCAGTAAGATATGGAACAGTTGAATAATCACTTGTACTATCATTAGTAACAATCATAATTGACCCTCTCCAGCTATCAGCTCTTTTGTCATTCATTCCCCAATACCTAACTAATGGTCCACATTTAATATCAATTGGTGGAGTACCAATTGGAACAGTCTCTGGTAAATCATGGTCTACCTCTTTCCAAGGATTTCCTGTTGCCTTTTTAATGTTTGGTGTACTTTTAGATTGCCCCTAAATAACGTTAACATGTGCCTCCGGCGGCCGGGCGCTGCCCGGACCCGTTGTTGCGAGCTACGCTCGGAGTTGTTTTGCATTTGAACTTACTAATTGTTGTTGATAAGGTTGGTCGTTTTGTTGTTGCTGTTGTTGTTCAGTGCCAATTGGATCAACACTTCTAGATTGTCTTAAATCTGACATTATGAGAAGGTAACGATAATGTGGATTTCTATATTTCACTAGCTATGCTATAGATGATATCGATAATAGAAGATCGATTGTTGTCCTTTTTCCTTCAATTGTTTCAAGAATATAAGATAGAATAAACCCACAATTGTCAATTGTAAACTGCCAATTGCTAAACGTTTATAACAAAAGATTCCAGCAATTGAATACCTTTCGATTTTTATATTTTGGGTTGTTTGTTTATGCGATCGTAAGTATTATGGGAAAAATACAAACAAAAGCACAGCCTCACATACAAAGATTAAGCTATTCTTTAGAGTTGAAGAGGAGTATAAGGTCTAAAAATATAGGGTTAGTGTGGGAATGTACAAAGGATTCACTAGCTATTAGCTTTTACTAATAAAATATATCGAATAAAAAGTACTTTTATAGTTAAGTTTAGCATTCAATACGGATGAGATGCGATTGAAAGTTAACGTACGATATTTGTATGCGTAATTGCCTTGTTTCAGATAGTCAGGAGAAGAGTAATCAGCAAGCTGTAATTGGACGATATTGTAGATTTTAATTTAGTTATAAAATAGAGTAAATTGATATTGGGAGATAGCAGAAAATATCTGTTTGCTGGGTAACTGATAATTAAACATCCCGAGGCGGTGACTGAGGGCGCAATAGAACAATAAGGTGGGATGACGTAGTTAATTCTTGCATACTGTACCGTTAAGAATATTAAATTCCCTAACTTAGTTAGGGTTGATCTGCATAAATCAGGGGAATAGTTTATCTTGCATAAAAAACACCGCCGGATCAAAGTCCACACCAACTCCGAGCGCAGCTCGGAGCAACGGGTCCGGGCAGAGCCCGGCCGCCGGAGGCAAAAGAGAAACGAAGTTCATAATATTAAAATGCAAATTAAAATAAATAGCTAAATAGATAGATAAGATGATATATATAATAATAATTAATTATGAGGATGAACGAATTGCACTAAGATAACGAGCAGATCGTAAGAATTTTTGTAATGAATCTTGTGACATCATTTTAACAACAAGTTGTCGAGCTTTTTCTAAAAGTGGTTCCATTCTCATTACGAGAGCTATGATTTCTTGGTCATTGTTCTCTTTGGTGATGATTTTATCATCAGTGGTCATTTCTTGAATAATCATACGTTTAACTTTTGAATCAATGTTAAGTCCAAAAGGAGCCCGAGGGGAAAAGTATCTACCAAGAACAGCATATATTTTTGATAAGACTGATTTGCAGCATTTGGTAATTAATTGTTGATTACTTGGACGTTGATTTCTGAATGTCTCAAGTTTGTTGTACATTTCATTAATCTTTTCCATGTCTTTATAAAATAAAAGATTTTCTTGACAAAGATTTTCTTCTAAATATTCTCTAAATAAATGACAAAGTGCAGGTTCTTCAACAATGGTTTGTAAAGTAATTGCTGAGGTATTTAAACCATCAATAGCATGAGCTTCTTCTTCATAATTTTCATCACCTGATGAAGCTTGAGAAATATTATCTGCATCTGTTTTTGGTCTAAAGAAATGATCTCTATCCCAAAAAACAACTGATTTACCTCTGGATGATAATTTATAAAAAGCATCTCTTGAAACAATAAGATTCTCTGAAGTACCAGATATTGATGGTACATAAGTAATTGGTTCAATAAGTCTATACTTAACAAACAAATTTGCCAATAAGTAAGCATCTGATGGTTTGATAATATCAGTACAATCCATTAACCATTGAATAGTTGCTTTACCAGTAAATGAATATTTGGTAATAACTTTCATTTTATTTTCGTTATAAAATTCCATATCTTGATAAAGTCTTACTCCTTTTGATGAGGTATAGTATTGAGTAAGAGATTCACTATCTGGGTGAGTAAAATATCTATGAGCATAAGGAGAAATTCTTGGCTCGGAATTATCATCTGAACCCATTATAAATGTTAAAGAGATTGGAGAATGTAAAGAAGATTCAACCTTTTGCCCGTAAATTCTTGTTAAACTATTGATAGTGATTTCATCAGGAGGATTTGAGGCATTATAAACATTAGGAGATGTACCAATGAATCTTTGGAATAATAATTTCACAATACTTTCAGATTTAATAATATCACCAGTTAAAATATCACGATCAAGACATATACATTGCATTGAATTATATTCGGATAATAACATTTCAGAGATCTCATTATTGGAAATTCCATTTTTACGGCAATATCTTTCAATAAAGTAAAATCCTTTTGCAGTTGGTTGTAAGAGCATTGAAGATTTTACATTATGTCTAGTACGACTTTCAGGACAATGGAGGAGTTTAGCAGTCATGAATTTATTAAGAAAATATTCACAATTGTCTGGATGTACACCACACTTAATAGTAGTAATAGTAGAACCATTATCAACAGAAATCTTCATATTTTGCATTGCCTTATGAGCATCAGAAGGAAAGAATGAATAAGGTGCCTGTTTGGAAAAGAATAACATTGAATCTTTATGAGGATTAGCTGTTAAATTAAGAGAGAACATTGTTAAAGAAAAGAGACTCTCAATATCTTGAGTATGAGATTTAGAAGATTTAAACTCTTTCTGGGCCATAATGAGTGAATAAAGAAGGTAATTAATTAAGTTTTATTAAATTTTTTCATAAAGAATGTCCAACCACGAGTGATTTAGTGAGATTAGGTTAAAATTAAGAATGAGGAATGAGGTTGAAAGTAGAAACAAGGATTTAAATAACTTGAAGATGTAAATGAGGCATGTCGATCTTGGCTAAATTCAGGTTGGTTTAGTTGCATACAAACTTAATCTTACATCTAACTTAAACGCTTAGCTAGTGTTACTACTAACTTAACGCTAGGCCGGTTATGCGGTATGTGAGGTTAAGTCTTAATAGAGTTTATTAGATTGATTAGATTAGATAATATTTAGAAATAGATTAACGCTTTTAATGATATATAATGGTCGAATATGGATGAGTTGGCTGATAGTTTGAAAAATAACTTCAACTCTGGTGCTTTGATGATATATTTGAGGCACGTTGAAAATTGAAGTGATAAGCTATAGCGGCTTTTGACCAACAAGCAGTGCTATATGTTAACCTCACATGGCGTTTGGTTTGTAGAGCAAAGTACGTGGGGGTTATCATAACCATGGTGGGGGTAAACACGACAATCAAGTTATAGAATTATAACTACTTACGCTAAGAAAATTATTAGCAGGTGAATATGAAATTTGAAATCACAACATTAACAATAAGTGAAGGGGTGGGGATGTGTGGTTGAATTAAGAGCACCATTCACTATATAAACCGAGTTAAAGCTTATATTCAAAGAGATTAGAACACGAGAAGCAGAACATATATAAATAAGATTCTTGTCATTACAGATTCTTGTTATTACAGTTACAGTTTACATCTAGCTAAATGTTATAGATATATAAATATATAAGTAAATAATATCATAAAGTACCTATTTGCATGCTATTAACTTATAGATAACCAGCTAAGTTATATCTATAAAATACACGTTCATCGATCACAACAAACCCTCTCTCTCTCTACATTCTTAGATCCGGATAACTATGTCTAGATAACCTCCTATCCGTCCCGTCGTAACGCCTTCCCGACTCAGGCAGATTACCACCAGTCTTAGTCAGACTGATTCATAATCAGATCTACTACAAATGCAGAAGTAATCACCCGCTAAAAGCTGGGCAAGTCGTTTAGAATCGTTTAGCTAAATGGAGTTCCGCAACAGCCTTACGTACGATCAAAATCAAAGGAATGATAATTTTACATAAGTAAACCACAATTTTTGGCTGAGTGGAAATTATACATTTCTATACCAATCAAATGTACACATTTAAGCAGTTAGTTTAAACTTAGCACGTTGTTTGTTTCATCTTGAATCATAATCTTAACATTAATATAACCGCTACATTACCTTAACTGTTGTCTATATATAACGTTACTTTGTTTCCTAATTGGTATAACCTATTCGATGATGCCTTAATAATCATTCGGATTCGGTTGCTTAATACTTCCCGATCGCAGAACGTATCAATTAAATCCGTGAAGATAACCCTATATGTAGATAAAATCTCTATCTCCGCCGTCGTGCGGCATTCTCAATACATAATAATGTTACATTTGTTCCCTTAACGCCTACAGCAGACCCTTATCTCCCATCCTCTCGGAATCGGGTACCAATAAGCTTCCGAGAAAAAAACTTATCCTAACTCCAATTACCCCGTTTTACACTCCTCCATTGTATAAACTGATTGAGGAAACTACCAAACCGGTACACCCCGACGAAGAAATAATCTTCTGCAGGTATTACTCCTAACTGCTATTTCCTTACATACAACCCCTATAATAAAACGAGATATATCGGTAAATAAACAATTTTATAGTCCTATTACGCATTTCCTTCTCGGCACTCATAAATGTTCCGGAAATACAACCATTTTGGTGGCAATCAGTGCCTACATTTTTAAAGTCAATTAAATATATATATAAGAATATACGCACATGATTGATAGATAACAAGATTTATATGTTCAAAAGTATTAAGTAGTTTTAAAGGAGAAAGTGAGTAAAAGCGTAGAAGAAATGTCGAGAAGTAGAAGGGTCTACTCTAGCTTACGAGGGGGACAAAGGGCCGGTCCTTATTAGATACGAATTTACTAACAAGTATAAGAAGTTATTCAATTTAAATATCATTTAGTTAAAGTCATTGATCCTTTTAATTATTTAAATACTTTATTCAAATTATTATTAATACCCTTCATTCATAATATTAATTCTCATCTTTCTTCATCAATAATAATAATCATCTCATCTCAGGTTCAAATGTAAGTTTGTTTGAAATTATTTTACCCGCGCTTCTCGCGTTCACTAGTGGTTATGCAAGGGTCGCCGATCTACGAACCTGCATATACGCTACAGTCCTCCCCTGCATTTTAACTAACAATATCTATAGATGTCTGAGAACTTCATTGAGTCCAATGAAGAAAAGAATCCTCACCCTTATTCGGGTGAGGTAGAATTTGAACAAATTCATCAAATAGCTAGACAATTAACTAATCAATCTCACTCTAAAGAAGATTTCTTAAATATTGTTAGAACTTATTCAAAAGGTGAAAATTCTTCTTCTTCATCATCTCCACCTAATTATACAAATGATCCATTAAATCCATTCCATGATAATATCGTTGATACTGAATTAGATCCAAATTCAGAAAACTTCAGCTCTGTTGCTTGGGCAAGAAATATGTATCAAATATATCAATCAGACCCAGAAAGATATAAAGAACGTGAATTAGGATTTGCTTATAAAGACCTTCACGCTTATGGTTATGGTACTGATGCTGATTTCCAAGCAACTGTTTATAATACATTTTTAAAGGCGGGTACTTATATCTATAATGCTGCTACTGGATTTAAAAATCGTCATCATGTTGATATCTTAAATTCAATGGATGGTTTAGTTTTACCTGGTGAATTAGTTGTTGTACTTGGTCGTCCTGGTGCTGGTTGTTCTACTTTATTAAAAACAGTTGCTCAACAAACTTATGGTTTTCATATTGATGAAACTTCCCAAATTAATTATAATGGTTTATCCCCTTCAGATATTGAAAAGAATTTCAGAGGTGATGTAATTTATTCAGCTGAATCAGAAACCCATTTCCCTCATTTAACAGTAGGTCAAACTCTTCTCTTTGCTGCTAAAATGAGAACTCCTGATAATAGAATTCCTGGTGTATCAAGATTAGAATATGCTACGCATATGAGAGATATGATTATGGCAACTTTTGGTTTATCCCATACAGTTGATACAAAAGTTGGTAGTGATTTAGTACGTGGTGTTTCTGGAGGTGAAAGAAAACGTGTTTCAATTGCTGAAGTTGCATTATCTGGTGCTCCTTTACAATGTTGGGATAATTCAACTCGTGGTCTTGATTCTGCTACTGCTTTGGAATTTATTAGATCTTTAAAAACAAGTGCTGATATCTTTAGAAATACTTCATTAATTGCTGTTTATCAAAGTTCGGAAGAAATGTATGATTTATTTGATAAAGTAATTCTTCTTTATGAAGGTTATCAAATCTTCTTTGGTAAAAGAGAAGATGCAAGACAATTCTTTTATGATATGGGTTTTGATTCTAAACCACGTCAACCAACTCCTGATTTCTTAACTTCATTAACTTCTCCATCAGAAAGAATTGTACGTAAAGGATATGAAAATAAAGTTCCTCGAACTCCTGCTGAATTTGAAGCTCGTTGGAAAGCTTCTAATGTATATAAACAACTTCGTGAAGAAGTTGATGAATATCTTAATAATAATCCTGAACATGGTGAAAATTATGATAAGTTTAAAGATGCTCATGTTGCAAGACAAGCAAAAAGATTACCTCATAGATCTCCATATACTGTTGGATTTGGTACCCAGATTAAATATTTAATTGGTAGAGGTTATGAAAGAATTATGGGAGATTATTCTATGCAATTTACCACTATTTTTGGTAATTGTTCAATGGGTTTAATTATGTCTTCCATGTTTTATAATTTACAACCAGTTAGTTCTTCATTTTATAGAAGATCTTCATTGCTTTTCTTTGCTATTTTATTCAATGCATTTGCATCCTTTTTAGAAATTTTCTCCCTTTATGAAGCAAGACCTATTGTTGAAAAACATAAACAATTTGCTCTTTATCACCCTGCTGCTGATGCATTAGCATCAATTTTAACTGAATTTCCTTCAAAAGTTCTTGTTGCTATTGCCTTTAACCTTGTTATTTACTTTATGTCAAATCTAAGAAGAACTCCTGGCCATTTCTTTATCTTTCTTATAGTTGGTTTTTCAACTACTATTTCAATGTCCCATTTATTCAGAACTGTTGGTTCATTAACAACTTCTTTACAAGAAGCAATGGTACCAGCAACAGTTTTATTAATGGCATTAGTTATTTATACTGGCTTTGTTATTCCAACTGATTATATGCATGGATGGGCAAGATGGTTAAATTATATTAATCCTGTTGGTTATGGTTTTGAAGCATTAATGGCTAATGAATTTTCCGGTAAGAATTATACTTGTGATCAATTTATTCCTGCTAATCCTGCCCAAGTTCCATTAGCCGATGATGGATTTGTTTGTTTAGGTGCTGGTTCTGTTGTTGGTCAAACATTTATTAATGGTGATGATTATATTTCTGTTTCATTCAAGTATTATCATAGTCATTTATGGCGTAACTTTGGTATTGTAATTGCATTCTCTATTCTCTTCTTATTTACTTATCTTTTCGGTGTTTGGATTAATCCTGGTTTAAGATCAAAAGGTGAATTATTAGTATTTCAAAGATCAACTTTAAATAAGTTAAAGAAGGCTAAGAAGCTTGCTATTGCCCAACGACAAGATGTAGAATCTGGTAAATCTGTTATTCCAACTAAAGAATCATTTGCAAATGATGGTGAAGTTTCATCAAATAATTCCGCAATTCATCATGCTGTTGAAACATCAACTGATATCTTTTATTGGAAAGATGTTTGTTATGATATCAAGATTAAGGGTAAAGAACGTCGTATTTTAGATCAGGTTGATGGTTGGGTTAAGCCTGGTACTTTAACTGCTTTAATGGGTGCCTCAGGTGCTGGTAAAACTACTCTTCTTGATACTTTAGCTAATCGTGTAACAATGGGCGTTGTAACTGGTGAAATGTTTGTTAATGGTAAAGCACGTGATGAATCTTTCCAAAGATCAACTGGTTATGCTCAACAACAAGATTTACATTTAGATACTGCTACTGTTAGAGAAGCACTTGAATTTTCTGCTTTATTACGTCAACCAAAAGAAGTTCCTCGTGAAGAAAAGATTGCCTATGTTGATGTTGTATTAAAGATTCTTGAAATGGAAACTTATGCTGATGCAGTTGTTGGTGTACCAGGTGAAGGTCTTAATGTTGAACAACGTAAACGTTTAACGATTGGTGTTGAATTAGCTGCTAAACCAAAATTATTATTGTTTTTAGATGAACCAACTTCAGGTCTTGATTCTCAAACTGCATGGTCAGTTTGTCAATTAATGAAGAAGTTATCCAATGCTGGTCAAGCTATTCTTTGTACCATTCATCAACCTTCTGCTATGTTGTTGCAAGAGTTTGATAGATTGTTATTTTTAGCTAAAGGTGGTAGAACTGTTTATTTTGGAGAAATTGGTGAAAATTCTAAAACTTTAACTGGATATTTTGAAAGAAATGGTGCTGATCCATGTCCACCAGAAGCAAATCCTGCTGAATGGATGTTGCATGTTATTGGTGCTGCTCCTGGTTCTGTTTCTAATCATGATTATGCTGAAGTTTGGTTGAATTCTCCTGAAAGAGCAGCAGTACGTGGTGAAATTGATAGAATGAAATCTGAATTTGGAGTTCAAGAAAACGCAATGTTTATTCATTCAACTGAACATACTGGTGAATTTGCTGCTGATTTATGGTTACAATATAGAGTAGTTACTCAAAGAGTTTTAGAACAATACTGGAGATCTCCTTCATATCTTTGGTCTAAAATTGGTCTTGCAATCTTCTCTGCTTTATTCAATGGATTTTCATTCTTTGATGCCGGTAATACTCTTCAAGGAATGCAAAATCTCTTATTTTCATGCTTTATGTTTTTAATGATTTTCAATTCAGGTGTTCAACAAATGATTCCATTCTGGATTAAGCAAAGAGATTTATATGAAGCAAGAGAAAGACCAGCAAAGATTTTCAGTTGGAAAGCATTTGTTGCTGCTCAAGTTACTGCAGAAATCCCATGGCAAATCTTAGCTGGTACAATTTCATTCTTCTGTTGGTATTATCCAATTGGATTCTATCGTAATGCTGCTTATACTGATGCAGTTCATTCAAGAGGTGGAAGTATGTATCTTTATATTATCTCTTTCTTCATTTATGTTAGTACTATGGGACAAATGTGCGTTGCTGGTGTTGATCTTGGTGAAACTGCTGCAAATGTTGCTTCATTATTGTTTACTTTATGTCTTATCTTTTCTGGTGTATTGTCTCCAAAATCTTCTCTTAATTTCTGGATTTATCAATATTATGTTAATCCACTTCAATTTTTAATTTCTGGAATGTTATCAATTGGTATTGGTCAATCTCCCGTACAATGTGCTGAGAGTGAATTTGTAATTGTTAATGCACCAGATGGTGAAACTTGTGGTAGTTATCTTGGTGATTTTGTTAAAGCAGCTGGTGGATATGTCAATAATCCAAGTGATTCAACTGGTTGTCAATTCTGTTCCGTTGCAAGTACTGATGCTTATTTAGCAGGGGTTGATATTGAATTTGCTCAAAGATGGAGAAATTATGGTATATTTGTTTCGTTCATTGTATTCAATATTATAATGACATTTTTCTTCTATTGGTTGGCAAGAGTACCAAAGAGAAGAGATAGAGTTAAGAAGCAATAGGTATATATTTATAACAATAGATAATAATAACTTATAATAAAATATATAGAATAATAAATGTAATCTAATTAAAAACGAGAATTATTTAGAATATGTAAGAAAAGTGGATGAAAACTATATGTTTTAGGTGTAGAATCAGGTGAAGAGTTAAGTTGAACGTTATGAATGGAAATCAGTTCATTGCAACATGCTTAATGAAAAGGATTAGCGTAACCATATATAAAGTACGATATGATATGAAGAAAATTTAAAAATTCGGCATTGTAAGCAGTATTAAAAAGTTAACCCAAGTAATTTACATATTATTACCCTGAGTACATACGATTATAAGGTACATGTATGCTTTTACGTTAGTTACTATTCCGTTAGTAATATAAGAAATCTTTCACCAATCCTAATAGAAACGTGATAACTGAACAATATCTATATATCTATAATTTCATAGTGAAAGTGAATGAACCTTTTTTTTCAATTTGCTTTCTCTCAATTTACCTTTACTAGCACGTTAGTTTCAGTGACAGTAGAAGAATGAACGAACATTTACACCAACAACTAACGTTAATTGTATCTAATACCACTTGGCTGCTTATCCAATTCTATATGTTATCGCATGTGAATATATAATTATTATATAAAGATAAATTGATTGAGTTAACTTTCCAGTACATAAATACAGAGATGATCCAATTATCGCCGAATAAATTATTATGATGATCATTTGACTACTTAAAGAATTAACTTTAAAATCGTTAGATTTTCACTACTCGAAATCTCAATGAAACGTCGTATTGTAAACTCAAATTTTACCCGATGTACCCGTTTTTGTTCCAGAAGAATTTCCCGTTAGACGGTTCTAAACGGCGAACCGTATTTCTGGGTGATATTCAGGTACTTTGTCTAACACGAAAGAAGGACGTAAAGAAATTTATAAACTCGTTAATATAGCACGAAATAAACTTTGTATAAAGAAGCACAAATGTGTATTAATAAAATATAACTAAATTTATATATTTACAAAAAGATTATTAAACATTGCTTAATCTGTGACTTATTTGAAACTTTTTACGGTTTTAAGAAAGTTCTCCTTCACATACCCCGGAAGTATAACTTAAAAAAACCACTTTCCTTATCAATTAATGCAACGTTGCTACCGATAAACTCAACAGCTGATCAAAGGATACAATTATAAACATCACAACAAACTTCCGTCAAACTAAAACTATAGTTTGTAAATAATATTTTCATTTCCTTGGTCATTCCACATATTTATCGAGTATAAATTGCTTATCTCAATATGAATCAGTATGAATGAAACAAGAAATAGTTTAACTTCCTAATTAGGATACTAATCATATAACCTACTTAATCTTTAAGATTGATTTCCAACTAAGGTTAATTCAAGATGTTATTTTAAGATCTCATTATCATCAATTCACAAACCGTCTTAATTCTTTTTTTCTCTCCCAGCTTAACTATGCTTGACCGTTGATGAAGATCAGCTACCCCCACTTAAGGTTGCAGTTAACAAAACTTTTAGCGTGCATGCAGATGGTCCTTATCGAGGAATTAGGACTGCGTACGATAAGGCAAGGCAGAATGAACATTTATTCCCCAACTAAGTAACTTATCTAAGGAGAGAAATAAGCGACGGTTGGAATTGATAACCTCCGCTAATTTCCATAGGGTGTTTAATATATTTTGATCAACTGACTTTTATTTCAAATTATATAATATAAGTTAGTAATATTCGCTAGTATATGTGGTTTACGTTGGTACCTTTTTTCTAACTATTAAACTTTATATCATGACAGTATCAGAAATCTCTCACCAACAGCTTATTCTTGAAGCACGTAAAAGGCGTGATAGTCAACTACCTGATCAATATAAATTGAAGAAAGAACAACTTCCTCACTCTTCTGTTAAAGATGTTACTCATTTTTTTAAAGAATCTGGTTTATTATCCAAACAAGAGCTTCTAATAACTGAAAGTTCTATTGATATCATTCTTAAATCAATAGCAGATCATTCATGGACTTCTGTTGAAGTAGCTGAAGCATTTTGTAAACGTGCTGCTTATTCTCATCAACTTACAAATTGTTTAACTGAAATGTTTTTTGATAAAGCTATTGAAAGAGCAAAATATCTTGATGATTATTATGAAAAGAATGGTAAATTACTTGGCCCATTACATGGACTTCCAGTATCAATTAAAGATCATCAACAAATTAAAGGTACTACTGTAACTATTGGATTTACTGCTTGGTCTACAGAGGTATCAGCAGAAGATTCAGCAATTATTACCATGTTATATGATTTAGGTGCTGTTTTATACTGTAAAACTACTGTACCAGTAGCAATGATGATGCCTGACACTGAGTCCCACTTATTTGGAAGAACTTTAAACCCAAATAATCTTGATCATTCACCAGGTGGTAGTAGTGGAGGTGAAGGTGCTCTTTTAGCTTGTTATGGATCTCCTATTGGTCTTGGAAGTGATATTGGCGGTAGTATTCGTTTACCTGCACATTCAAATGGTGTTTTTGGATTAAAACCAACTGCATCAAGATTCCCTATTTCTGGAAATAAATCTGGTTTAAGAGGTCAACATACTATTAAGTCAGTAGTTGGTCCATTAAGTCCTTCTATTGATTCATTGGAATTATTTACAAAGATTATTTTCAACTCTCAACCAGAAAATTATGATCCAACATGTAATCCAGTCCCATGGAGAGATCCAGAAGTATCTGATAAGCTTGTCTTTGGTGTTATTCGTACTGACAATTATGTTGAACCAACTCCAGCAATTAAAAGAGCAATTGAAAAGACAATTTCTGCACTTGAAAAGCAAGGTCATGAAGTTATAGAATGGGAACCTCATAGACATGATGAACTTGATCATATTTTAGATAAAGCATTTGTAGCAGATGGTGGTAAATTTGTTGCACTTAGTAGACAGGGAGAACCATTATTTCCATATATGGAACCTTATGGAAGAGTGAAAGAAGCTGGATGTAGTGAATTATGGGATTTAAATTATCAAAAATCTGAAATAGAATTAGAATATTTTAAGAGATGGCAAGAATCAGCAAAACTTTCTAAAACAGGTAAAAGAATGGATGGTATTATTGCACCAGCATCTCCAGTTTCTTCTCATCCTCCTCACCATTTTAGTTATGTTGGATATACTAGTGTTTTCAATGCATTAGATTATCCATCCGTGGTATATCCTGTTCATAGATCTGATGCTTCTGTAGATGGCAAGCCACCACACGAGCCTCTTTCGGAAAAGGATAAGAAGGTATGGGATGCATATAATCCAGAAGAATACGATGGAGGATGTGTTGGTTTACAAATTGTATGTAGAAGACATGAAGATGAAAAGGCCATAGCTTTAGCTAGAGTGATTTACAATGCATTACAAGTAGAATAAGTAGCAATATGTATAAGTTAAGAATAAATGATAAATGAACAAATAAACCACCGATTAGATGTTGAGAAAGCAGGATATAGAGAGATTATGAGGGGAGGTAACTATATCGTCTGCTAGTAATATCATCAAAAATTCAACTCCATCGCAACGTAATGCAGTATCTAAGTAAATTATATACTTATATACCTTAATTTAAGTAGAAACAATTCTATACGATCGCAACGTAAATCTGTATCTAAGTAAATTATATATACACTTACTTATATATCTTAATTTAACTAATACAAACGTCAACCCTCAACAATTCCTGTCGCAACGGATTATATCTACTACAGAATAAAAACATTTATTAAAAGAACGTAAGCTAATGAGATATATGAATAATTTGTGTCTCTGCTGCTTTAACATAAATTGAAGCGCCCTTCTTACGAAGCGCTTTTCCTCCGTAAATCATAATAAAACACGTTAAACCAGTTACTAATCCAAGAATAGCAGCAACAATAAAAGTATTTTGAAGTCCTGAATGAGCAATCCATGGTGTAATAGCATAATTAATACCGAAAGATAGTGTATTACGACATAAAATAACCGATACTAATGCTTCACCAGATATATCTTTATAACAATCAACAAGATAAGAAAGTGAAAATGATCCTGCCAATACATTACAAATTGATACAAATGCTGCGCCAAATAATAAACCAATCCAATGAATTTCATGATAAGCACCAATTCCCCAAAGAATAAGACCAGTAGGTAGCAAAATAAGATAAGCCATTAAACCCCATAATCTTTGTTCTGGTTCTCTTATACCATCATTCTTCCTTGCTAATGCAATTGCAAAATAATTTACAATCGACCAACAATATAATCCACCAACAATTGCACCAATTAAAGGAGCAAGATAAGATAAACCAACTCCATCACTTGAAAAGTTATATGGAGGACCAGATAGAATAGCTGATGATGTAGCATTAAATACATTATACCATACTAAACCAAAACCATAAAACATACCTGCCCAAGCAACAATTGGAAATGCAAAAAAGAAGTAAATTGGTCTCCAAATCATATCAAAGAATCCCCTTTTAGTAACTAAAGGATTAACTTTCCATAATCTTAACTTTTGGAGATAGGTTAATCTATTTGAATAATCTAATGTTCTTGTACTATTATTAGTTATCATTTGAGTACCCTTATCAGTAGTTTCATAAACTTCACCTTCCTTTGTAGTTCTATTATACATTGAATCTTCATAGAATAAAAATGCTAAAGCAAAATTTAATGCTAATAATATAGCGCACCAATGTTGAACCCATCTCCAACCAATTGATTCATTCATATAACCAGCAATTAAAGGAGCTAAATAATTTGAACTTGCTAATACAAGCATATAAATACCCATCCAAGCCGATCTTTCATGAGAAAAGAATACCTCTGCTAAACATTGTTCAGGTAAAACTTCAACTGGAGCAACGAATGCTCCTAATAAACATCTACAAGCAGCCCAAGCACCATAAGAACTAATATGAGCAGCCCATTCAGACATTGCTATACAACCAAGAAGACTAAATAAGAATACTGGTCTACGACCAAATGTCAAAGCCATTGGTTGCCAGATTAAATTTGTCCAACCTGCTAATAAGAAAAGATATCCAGTACCATTATTCAATTCTGCAAGTGTAATACCAGTAGCATCAGAAATATTTACCAAGATGGAATATGTACTAGTACCAGCAATACCAGTTGTGAAAGTATAGAATAAAACAAGAAATATATTTAAATATTTGCGATATTTACTCCAATTCAAAGGGTCATCAGGATCATCAGAAGGTTGTGGATAGAGAATGATATCTTCTGTAGAGGAAGATTTATTTTCTACTAAATATAATGTACCCGGAACTAAATCCCACTCTGGTACTTCAGGTACTTCATTGATAGTAATTGGATCTGACTTAGACATTATAATAAGCTAGATATTCAATGGGTGTTTCTTAATATTTTAAAAAATATGTAAATTCATAAGATCATTAATGCTATATTTATATATAAAATATTTATAAACGTATGATTATAACCACGATAGATGAATATTATACTGAATCCAAAAAAGAAAAAAGAAATGAACGAAGAGTGATATCAGAAAGGGACTACCGAAAAGTGGAGAAACTCCTTCATGTTTATCATCACATTGTACATTGTGAGCTTATCTTAAAATTGAAATGAATTTTTTTTTTCATAATTAGCCGCGTTTCAATGCACAACTGTCCCTTAGTTTGGAATTATCACTTAACGGTTAACGCTTAAACGATGGAGATTAACGGAATTAACAGCTGAAGCGATCGATATAGAGTTTACGTCCGACGAGGAATTAGCTTGTATGTAACTGTAGGTTAGCGTATTGAATCTTAATAGCTAAGACATAGCATGTACCTTTGAATAGCTTATCTTTCTAATTCCATTGCTCTATTCCTAATTTAGAAAGGGATCAAAATCGTTTGTCATTTATCACAGGAACCAGTTTTCTTTTTGTTTCCCAGTTTTCCCTGATTCTTAGCTTTCTTTTTCTTATCTTCATGAAGTGGTAACGGCTTGAAGCGCTATCGGAGATACTTTTCCGATCTACAAACCATGCATAAATTGTGGGGAAGTCATAATAGCAATTGAATTAAATGAAGAGGAGAAGGAGAAGATCGATATCACTAGATTAAGGGGTGCTTGATAGACATAATTAGTTTAGTTTCCTAGATAGGAATGTAATCTTTTATATAGTTACTTGAGATGATACCGAAGGATAAAGATTGTTATATTAGAGACAAAGTCTTAAGATAAGGTGGGGAAGTGAAGAAATTGTCAATTTATAAGCATTATTTTAGATAATAAGTTTTGCCTTTATTCCTGAATTAGAAATCTTTCAAAATGGAGTTAAGATTGAAGATAAGCTCGTATAGTTAATTTGAGTAAGCGTTCATATGATGTAGTTGATGCACAACCGAGGGTGGATTGTGGGGATAGGCGGCCCACTTGGGCTCTGCATCGATCAATTATCGTTTAATTCTACGTATATTAAACTTAAACTTTAATACTTAATTTTCACTCTAGGAAGAAAATCTGAATATTTAACTGGCTATGGAACTCTGAGGCACAAACGGTTCAATTGAACTTAAAACGTATTGATGCATAATGGTACTAAACTTAAAATGGTTAATATGACAGTTCTTATCTTATCTTATCTAATCTTCTCAGCCTGCATTAGCGTCATGTCGTTACTGGAATTTGTAATCAGCAATGAGGTACTGATAAGGTGAATTGATAACGCAGAATATTGCTAGACCATGGAATGAGGTATTATTAGAAGGAATTATGCGTTTAGGTATATCCGTGAATGTTTTAGTTATCTCTGTGAAGTAGATCCGAACCATAGGTGGCGATGACTATCTCCCCGTTTATGCAGGAATAAGCAGTAACAATTTGTGTAAATACCAGAAATCCAACTTGTTTGATAAGGTATAATCACCACTTATATCCCGAATTTCTTTTCTTCTAACTGTGGTCCTTATCTTGCTTAGAATTGATATCATCTTCAATAGAAACGGTTCAACTTCGATCTGAACCACTTAAAATATGATTAAAACTTTTCACCTGAGGTTTAAGTCTCTCCTAAATAGGTTAAAAGTTATATAGACCAGTGTTCATGTAAATAGAATATAATTTACTTCGCAAAGATAACCATATGTGATATGATCGAGAAGATTGTACTTTCCGTAATATACGTACACACCGCGTGAATAATGGTAAAGGGATCACCATATCTGGGTCATTTACAAGAAGATATACCAATACATATTCTATTTAATAACAAATTCCTTGATCTGATTAACACCAATATATTGGTTTTAATTGTAGCAAAGAGTTGAGATTAAATGCTGCGCTGGGAAGATCTGTTAATAAACGATAGCGAGGTATAACATACCAAGTTTTAATTAATAACAACATTAATATAATACCTTTGAACAAACTATAAACTAAAAGAAAACTAAGAAAGAGAAAATGAAAGTAACTTCACAAGATTTAGAAACTTTCTTACCATGCATACATATTAAACATCGGCTGGTTCACCAACCGTTCAACCATATCTGAATAAACAGTATCTACGTACTAATACACAATTGCTCTATGATTAACACTTATATAAATGCACTTACAAAATACTATCCACTATACCCATACCACCGACCATTTAACTCATATAAATTCACTCCAAACAATCTCTTACCTCCATCTGCAACTGCGCATATTCAGTAACAAACAAGATAAGATAAGGGTATGGAAACATTACTATCATTATATATATATTTACAAATTTACAATTCATTATTAAATAATCTCATTCATATTAATACCAGGATCACGTAAAAACTGAGACATAACAGTACTACATTGAGTTAATGGTAAGATCAATCTAAATGCGTCATTAGCATTAAGGTAATACCTATGTAAACGTTTACTTCTTAAGAACCCCAAATTTTCATATAAATGCATAGCAGCAGAATTAGTAACTTCAGTTTCCAACATAATTTCATCACAGTTTTTAGATTTTAAGGCATCAACTGCCATTGTAATTAGTTTTTTAGCAATTCCTTTACCTCTATAACATTCTTTAACCGCTAACATTGCAATATAACCTCTTATTCTACACCCTCTATGATCTCTCATATTACAGACAATAACACCAACAGGAATATCACCATCAAATGCCTTTAGTGTTAGTCTTTCTGCCTCCGGCGGCCGGGCTCTGCCCGGACCCGATGTTCATCTACGCTCGGAATTGTTAAAACCATATGTGGCTGTATGTGGATAATCAGATTATCTGACATAATACAGTTAATGGAGGAGGTTACTTACTAAGAAAGAAAGATCTGGCCATTCATAAACAAAATAACGGTATACGTAGACTGAATATGGTTCTGATAAGTCTGCTGAAATGAGTTTTTGAACAATCTCTAAATCGTCTTCTTTTTGTTCTGCGTTGAACTGTCGATATTGATATTTGAGGGATGAGGAAGACATGACTGTGCAGCTGGATGAGAGGGTGGCGAAAGGAATTAAAGGATAGAGCACAAGAATACAATCAACACTCGCTTCTAATAACAGAAGTTTACGATTTGAATTGTAACTGTTAACTGTTTGTGTGGGTTCAGTCTCCAAGATGAACTGACCTATAACAGTATATATTATAAAAATTCATTTAAAGGAGGTAATCAAAAAAGACCTCTTATTACAATGTAGATCAGCCCAATTGTTATAACTGCATAGTTTCGTGATCATAGTTAAAAACATAGACATAACTGTGAAATCTCTCTTAACTAGAAAGAGCTTGAAATTATCTATTAATCCTATTGCTATTATTTACAAGGATAAGTAGACACTATCTTCTTAATCCCTAAAGATATAACTATGTTAGAAGCTGATAATATTGAAGAGATTGCGTAAGTACCATCATATTACTCATATTCACAAAGCGAGCGACTTGTACCTGGACATTCTGTTACTACTTACCATGGTGGTAATTTTTAAATCATATATCCTGTATTCTTCCAGCTGAATAGTTCTAAAACTAACTTTCTAGTCTCTTTAAAGAGGCGCTTCAAAGACCAATAGATGCTTCTGATTCAGATGAAGATTTCATTGCTGATGCTACTACTAATAGAGGTAACAAATTGAAAAGAGATTCAAAACAAATTTCTCAAGGTAAGCTTACCTCTGCTCCTTTTGAAGGTCATGGAGTGAAAGTAATTGAATACATGGGCCATAAAAGAGCAGTTATTTATAAGAAAAGGAAAACAATTTATCAAGAATCAACTAATGGTGATATAAATTCTGATGAAGAATATGATGAAGAGCACAATATAGATGAAGATGATCCTTATGAAGATATTAAACTAGATGACTTATTAGCACCGATTGAAAAACCTCAACAAGTTGCTACTCATCCTGCTATTTCAAAAACTTTTACTAGTACTACTTTGGACTATATGTCATCTCGTGCTTTAGAGATTATTTGTCAAGAACAAGAACATGTTGTCAAGCTGGCAAAACTAATGAGTGCATTTTTAGGTGATGATCCAAGTTATTTATTAGCAAATAAGTTAAATTTACCTCAATATACAAATGAAGGAGAAGAAGAAGAAGATTTTAGTAAATCCAGTAGAGAAGAGAGTAATGGAAAACTTGATAACAAGAGCAGTACTCCCAATGGTACACCTACTAATGGAAATAATATTGTTAAAACTGAAGATTTATCATCAGATAAACGTATAACAAGAAACCAAACCACTCACGAAGTCGATCCATTTTTTGCTCTTCCCCAAATCAATATCGATCAGAATTTTGGTATTTTACCAGAAAATGCTGAAGAAACTCGCCAATTGACACAAATTGCTCAACAACGAATGGAAGAATTTATAAGATCTATGGTTAATGTTCGATCAGGCCTTCTTCGTGCTGATAGATATCGTGAAAAGGTGTACCTATGGTGTAAGAAGATGAATGGAGGAGATGAATTACCTGATTATATTGCTAAAGATCCAGCAATGAAGACTAAGAAACCTGATCCTACCGAAGGAATTATAGCAGTTGAATTAGCAGAAGAAAAAGCTATACAAGAAGCAGAGGCAAAAGCTCAATCTATTGGTGGGGGATCAATAGCAAGTAAATAATTTGTTTAGTTTTTATGATTTAATGTTTGTATTCTATTTATAATTTAAGTATATATCGTGATGATGAATATGTTTTGCCTTCGGCTGCCGGGCTCTGCCCGGACCCGTTGTTCCTCGCTTCGCGAGGAAATCTATTAAATAGAACTGTGTTACGTGCGTACTAAATTCCTCGCTCCGCGAGGAACAACGGGTCCGGGCAGAGCCCGGCCGCCGGAGGCATTAATAAGGGAAAGAGGAAAAGATGCTACATATAAATTTGTTTTTAATCTAAAAAAAGTCTATTTTTTACCAGATACAGACCAAAGTTTACCTTCATCAGCTAATGCTTGAGCAAGAAATTCAACTTCACTTCTTTTACGTCCTTCAGCTAACCAATCACCAGCAAGTTTTTTGGGCCAACCAGTTAATGAATTTACTTCAGCAACAGCATCAGTAACACGGCCTTCAACAAGTGCATTTTCAACTCTAGCAAAAATACTTTCGTTATCATCACCAATTGGATTACCAGTTTTTTCAGCAAGTAATTTAGAAAATAAAATTGATCCAACATGTCCGGCAACACCGGCATTTTCTGGTAATAAAGAAACACTACGAAGTTCTGGAACCAATAATCTGAATCTAGCAGCAAGTTGGCCAGTTGTAAGAACTCCTTCATTATATACATCAGCAGGAATATTATTTATAATTGATTCAACAAGAGCATCATCTGGGAAAGAACTTTTGATTTCTTCAATATATGGACCAAGTGGTACTGGTTCATTCGATGTTTTTAAAATAGATATTAATTTACCAACTGCAATATGATATTTAGTAATATTATCAGATTCAGTAAGAATGGATGTTGTATTTTCAGTTAATTTGGTTAAATTTTCAACCTTTTCAGTTAATTCTTTGATTTTTGATAATCTACCATCACGTTCTTTTTCAACTCTTTCAGCAATTTCTTTTGCAAATTGTTTTTCTCTTTCAGCATGAATTGCTAATAAACGATTATTAGCATGAGATACAACAAGGTTCTTAGTTGCTTCAATTTCAGTTAATAAACGGTCATTATAAAGTTGAATAATACGAGTTTGTTCATCTTGGAATTGTTTTCTAAATGCTTCTTGTTGATCAGAAAGAGCATCTTTAATTTCACTAGCTCTTGCTTCACCAAGAGCAGCGAATTTAGCTGCTTGGGATTCTAAACTTTTTGTAAGTTGTTCTTTATTTTGTTTATCAAGTGCATTAATAGAATGAGAAAGCTTAGAAACTTCTTGGGAAATTTTATTAACAATATCTTCACCATAAGTAGAAGTATTAACTGATTGAATAAATTGATTGAGAGTTTCAATTGATGAGCCAACAAGTGGATTGACATCACCAGATAAACGAATAAGAGGAAGAGGTGTAGAAGTAGGAGTAGGAGCAGGAGCAGCTGCTGAAGGAGCTGTAACCTTTACTTCTTCTTTCTTTTCAATCTTCTTAGCAGCTTCTATTTGTTCTTTAGTAACTTCCTTAGGTTCAGCAGAAGAACCAGGTTTAATCTTCACCTTTAAGTTACTTAAAGTAGCAGGAATTGATTTTAAAAATGAATCACCATTAACTGCTGGTCCTCCTTTATTTATATCAACATCTCTAAATTTACTACGAAATTCTCTTTCTTCAATAGCATTAATAACTGAATCAGAAAATGGAACATATTCAGTGAAAATATCATGGAATTTATCATTTTTAAGAGAATACCAAACTCCAGCACCATATAATCCAGATGTTAAAATTATACTTGTTAGAATAAAGTTACGAAAACCATGAGATTTCTTCTCTTTTGGTTGTGATTTAATTTGAATTGGTTCTTCTTTTTTCACATTTACATTTGCATTTAATAAACGACTCTGATAATTGTTAGTTATATGTTGATGGGTGATTCAATGCCTCCGGCGTCCGGGCGCTGCCCGGACCCGTTGTTCCGAGCTACGCTCGGAATTTAGTAGCATCAGGTGTAAATCTTACCGTAGAAGTAAAAGTTCTGGCTGAATTAGCTGCCAATCTTCTGGGAATAACTCGTCCAGAAGCTTGAATTCTTGCTGAAAGCATCTTTAACGTCTTGGTCGTAACCTGATTTTAAATTTACTTAAAATAATTGTCTGAGTATCGTCAGCTGCTGCTTCACGACTTTTGATCCTCGAGAAGTATAATGAGCCAATCAGCGAGAACTGAAATTTCCAAATATCCGCGCCGGCGGATGGAATCTAATTACTAGCAAAAGCTCAATCCAATTTTTCTAACTTTTTAACTCATGTGAATGCACGGCTGGAATTTTTCATGTTGAACGCGTATAATCGTGAAGTCTCTAAGTGAAGAACGACGACTAAATCCACATATACATTTCTATTGAGAGACGCAGCAATTGAATTGTATAAGAATGGCGTCATCCGCAGCTGTTTACGGAGGTGGTAAGTATATATCTCCCCCTCACCTACACGACCGTAGTTCGGAACAACGGGTCCAAGTAGAGCCCGTCCGCCGGAGGCTAACAAAGTTATAGATGAAGTATCAGCTTTGGTAATAGATCAAGGATCAGCTTGGACTAGATTTGGATTTGCTGGTGAAGATAGTCCTAAAATTGTAACTCCAACTTATTATGGTAAAAAAGTTAATAAAGATTATGATCCAGAATTACTTCCAGATGCTGAAGATGAAAAAGAAGTTGATGATGATACCGAATTAATTCCCAAACAAGCAGTTAATGGTATTAAAAATAAGAACGAAAAAGAATTTTATTATTTTGGTGATAATAGTTTATCAGTACCGAGAGAAGAAATGGATATTTTATCACCAATGAAGGATGGGATTGTAAATGATTGGGATGCTACTGAGAGGTTATGGTCATATGGTTTAAATGATTTATTAGGTGCTCAATTGAATGAACAACCTTTGTTAATTACTGAACAAATTTGGAATACTGATGAAAATAGATCTAAAGCAATGGAAATTGCCTTTGAATCATTTAATGTTCCTGCTTTTTATATTGCAAAGCGTCCTGTTTGTACATTGTTTGCTTCTGGTAAAGGTAGTGGTTTGGTTGTTGATATTGGAGCCGAAATTGCTTCCGTTACTCCTGTATTAGATGGATTAACATTATTTAAAACAAGTAGAAAGTCTCATCTTGGTGGTAATTATGTTAATAAGCATATAGAAAACATGCTAAAAGGATTAAATTTTGATGTAAATCCAAGATATCTCATAAAAGAAAGAGAATTGGGGGTTAAAGTTGGTGAACAAGCAAAGAATTTTAAACCAAAATCATTCTTAACCCCAATGACTGATAGTTTCAATAAATTTCAAGTTAATAAATTATTAGATGAATTTAAAGAATCATTAGCTCAAGTTCAAGATACTCCATATACTGATGAAGCAGCAGAATCTTCTGTTGGTACTGATCTTTATCCAAATAGAACATTTGAATTTCCCGATGGCTCCATTGGTGAGTTTGGATCAACTAGATTTAGAATTAGTGAACCATTATTTAAACCTAAAGACTTTTTATTAGAAGGAGAAGAAGTAATTGAAGAGCCAGAAGAAGAAAATGATAAAGAAAAAGATGATAAGGAGAAAGAGGAAAAGGACAAAGAAGATAAAGAAAAGGAGAACGATAAAGAGAAGGATAACGACAAATCTAAGGATAAAACAAAAGAAGCTACTAAATCAAAACCACAAAATGTTAACTCCGCATCTGCTGCTAAAGAATTAAATGCTCTTATTTACACCGATCGTACACAAGGATCATTCACAACCACTGGAATATCTGATATGATTATAAACTCAATTAATGCATGTGATGTAGATATAAGAGCAAATCTAGCAAATAATATCATCATTAGTGGAGGAACATCTCTTATTCAAGGATTTACTGATCGTATCAATGAAGATTTAGTTCAAGCACTTCCTGGTTATAAAATTCGTATTCATGCTTCTGGTAATATAACTGAACGTAAATATTCTGCGTGGATTGGTGGTAGTATCTTAGCAAGTTTAGGAACTTTCCATCAACTATGGATTTCTAGAAAAGAATATGAAGAAGTAGGTGTTTCAAAGCTTCTGGAAAAACGTTTCCGTTAACTCCATATCTAATTTATTAACTATGTATTTTACTTGATCGTTCTGTAACGGCCAGGCTTTGTCTGAACCCGTTTATTCGCGAGATATTTCCTTCTCAAGTATAGCAATACTTAAGCGGTTATGTAACAAGTAACTTCTAGATCATAGATAGACTCGGTCAATAATTAAGCAATAACGGGAAAGTATTTCAAGCGGTAGAATTTTCTCTGATATCTTCCTATCCCAGGTACTGGATCTGATACTGCGAATAAGCGCTACTCCAGCAATATATATACCAGTATTGGTTATTGAATAGTTGGTTGTAGGACTTGACAGATATTTTACTGTTGTTCTTCATGTTGCTGGTGGTTCTTGTACGCTGATATGATAACCATGCATTTTACTTCCTCGCTTGCGAGGAACAACGGATCCGGGCAGAGCCCGGCGGCCGGAGGCAACGTGAGGTTATATATATATAGTATGATGATATAAATAATCTATTAAATATTACAAATGGCTTACTTTCTCTTCTGTCTCTTTGAAGGTTTACTTTGAGATTCAGAGTTGACCATTTGATCGAATAATTCATCAGCTGGCTCATCTTCAGTTTGAAAAACACTTTTACGCCATTCTCTTAATCTACGCTTTTTAGCATACTTTCTTCTATCATGCTTTTTCTTATCGTCATCTCTGAATGATGCAAGTTTCTTAAGTCCTACAAATTCATTAAGTTGTTTGTCATCTGCTAATAAAATATCTCTTGATGTTAATCCATAGGAATCTGGTGAAACATCTCTGTATTTAAATTTAGTTCCTGTTGATGGTAATGCATCGATATTTTCATCTTCTAAAGCAAGATCAAGATTCTTTTCAACAAATTGTTCAGCAAGTTGTTTTAATCTTTGCTTTTCCTTTTTAGCATCATGTTTATCTTTTCTAGAACGTCTTGGATCATCTAATTGAGCATCTTCTTCCTCTTCCTCTTCCTCCTTCTCTTCCTCGTCTTCTTCATCGGCTTTCTCTTCCTTTGCTATCTTTTTATCCTTTTTAGAATAAAATTCCTCATTAAAAATTTGTTCCATTCTTTTATCCCATTCTGAAGCATCAAAATCTCCTTCTAAAATATCCATATTTTCAAATCTTGCAGCAGTTTCATCATCTTCAATAACTTCTTTAAGTTTTTGGAATTTTGATACAACTTCATTGACTTTAACCTTCTTTAATTTATTAATCTCTGCTTTCTTCTTTGCTTCTTCCTCCTTTTTTAATTCTGCCTTTTGCTCTCTTGCCTTTTTACGAGAATTTTCCTCTTTACGACGAAGAGTACTTTGATTACGGGCATAACTAACAATTTCAGCAGCATTTGGATCTTCATATCTAAAATTATAAGCAGTTTCAAATTCATCAGCAATATCTTCAAAATCTTCATCATCTTCATTGGCCACAATGTCATTATATGAGGGAAGAATTTCTTTACCAGTTTTCTTATCAATATTTGATGGGATCCAAGCTTTACCATTGATATAAGCTTCTAAAAATTTTCCACTATCTTGATCAGGATTTGGTAAATCAATAGCTTCAACAGTACGTTGTACATCTCTTTTAGTAAGGAAATCATCATCATCTTCATCATCATCTTTATTAATCTCTGCTAATAATTTAGCTCTATCTTCTCTTTGTTGAATAGCATAAGGTTTTTCTTCTTCATCATCTTCTTCCCCTTCTACTACTTCTCCTTTACCATCGAGTAAATTTTTTCTATGGTAATCTTTAAGATACATTGCTTTTGAAGATTTTTCATTATTTTCATTTGAAGAGTCTGGATCAGGGAAAAATTTAGCTTCTGGATTTAATAATTCTTTTGGATCTTTTCTAATTGCTTCTAAGACTTTTTGAATACCTTGGTCAATATCTTCAGTTAATAACTCACCAAAATCATCTTCATCTGATGAAGATTCATCCGATTCTTCATCTTCAATTTCAATCTTTTTATATTTCTCCTTTTCTTCTGATCTATGACGTTCTTCTCTTGATTTATTATGTTCAAATCTTTTAGCATACTCTTGATTAATATTAAGTGTATCAATATCATCATTATCACCATTATCATTATCTTCTAAGAAAGAAGAAGATGGTTTGCTTTCTTCAAGCTGCTTTTTCGCTTCAGCTTCAGCTTCTCGTAATTTTCTAGCTGCAGACTTCTTTCTTGCCATTATAAATTAATTCTCTAGTAGTAATACTATTCTGATAATAATTAGTGGTGGATTGAGAAACCAGATCCAAATTTTTTATTTTTTTTCTTTTTCAGATATTATTTTTCACTCTCCTTACCCTTATCAAAATTGTTATCTGGTTGCATTACATGAGATGAGCAGAAGAGTAGAGTTGAAGTTATACACAGTGACTGTAAATGAAAATATAGAGTGGAGTGATATAATTTATTATGATTTATAGTTATAAAATATTAATAAAGTTTGATCTGGCTATAAAATGGAAACTATATTATACTAAATATGGGTATTTGAGAATGGATTGTTCTAAACCGAACGGCTTTAGAATTAGGTTGATCTGAAAGATCAGTGCTTCATGAATTATAGAGCGAATAATCAGGTATGTAGGCGAAGGTATGAGATTTACTAATAATATAATAATATAATATATATTCATCTTTCAATAACCACAAGTTTTGTAAATTAACTTAAAAATAATTGCTTATATAATTGTTAATAAATCTATGCTAATCTACAACAACACCATCACTGCCTTTTTGAATATCCTTCTAATCAACCACTAACATTCTATTATAGGAAATTCCTTATTTCCTGCGAACCATCTCGAATCAGTAGAGTGCTTCACGAGATTCCATTTAAACTAAGAATTACACTCATTCTAAACTCAATTCCCCTTTATTCACCACCGACCAAACTCCCCTTTATCATAATGCCTTCTTCTAATCAGATACTCACTCCTACTCTTGCAATTCCTTCTACCAGCATATCTCAACTCCCCATTCAATACGTAGTGCAACAACCACAACAACCACCACAATTACAACCACAATTACAATTACAACCACAAGCCACCTCATCAGTTTCTTTCTATTATGGAATATTAGTTGGACAATTCTCAGTCCTTTTCGTCTTCATTATTTTCATTCGTTTCTTCATCTTCGCCGATGCATCTTCATTGCAAAGAAAAGAATCATCAAGAAGAGATCAAAATACAACAAAATTAATTTCAACAACAACTGAAAATGTCATCAGCACAATTCTAGAGAAGACTTATTACAATGTTGAATCACATACAGCAGAGTCAGTTGATTGGTTTACAGTATTAATAGCACAAGTAATTAGCCAATTTCGTGAAGATGCAAGAGCAAATGATAGTATGTTGAAAAGTTTAAATGACATTCTAAATGGGGATAAAATACCTGATTTCATTGATAAAATAAGAGTAACAGAATTGAACATTGGAGATGATTATCCAATATTTAGTAATTGCAAGATACTCTATCATACTAATGAAACAACTCCAGATGGTCTAGAAGCACAAATTGATGTTGATCTTACCGATACCGTAACATTAGGAGTTGAAACAAGATTGTTATTAAATTTTCCAAAAGCATCGTTTGCTGTTTTACCAGTCTCTCTATCAGTTTCAATAGTAAGATTTTCTGGTACATTATCAGTATCATTAAGGAAATCACCAGCAGTTACACAAACAGCCCCATCAACACAAACATCGACCACTACAACAAATAACGAAGATAGCAACAAACCAGATGATGGTAAGACATATTTAACCTTTTCATTTTCTCCAGATTATAGACTTGAATTCAATATCAAAAGTCTTGTAGGTGCAAGATCAAGATTACAAGATGTACCAAAAATTGGTCAATTTGTTGAATCAAGACTTAGGCAATGGTTTACAGATAGATGTGTATCACCAAGATGTCAACAAATACCATTACCAAGTTTTTGGCCACGAAGTAAAACCACTGGAGTAGTAGCACCACCGCCATCCACTATTCCACCACCATCAAATCCACCCCCATCAAGTCCACTTGTACTCCCAGTTGATGTTACAGAATCGCTTCGACGAAGAAGACAAAGTCATCTTGAAGTACGTTAACAAGGTACTTTGCCTCCGGCGGCCGGGCTCTGCCCGGACCCGTTGTTCCTCGCTACGCGAGGAATGACCAGGACGGTTCAGGCATTAGGTGTGGATCATGTAGGTATTCCTCGCGTAGCGAGGAACAACGGGTCCGGGCAGAGCCCGGCCGCCGGAGGCAAAG
>JAJMID010000093.1:0-55879 GCA_030583405.1 Sugiyamaella americana
TTGAGGAGTATAAGGATTGGATTGAACAAACTCAATCTCAAAATCTCCTTCATGTCCGTAAATGATTCTAGCGTTTACAGCAGAAAAATGCACTAGGTCACCAATCATTGGCCAACTTCCATCTTGAATATCATCTGCTGCCCTATTCAGCTGGTCACGAACGAGAACTTCAAAATTTACATTTGTTACACGATTGTCAGCCAGTTTGGGAGCACGTTCACCAGTTCGTGATTCCATATCTACATGGACTAATACAACTACTGGTATGGTGGTATCATCTTCTTCAAATTGAAACCACTCACATGTTCTATTCAAGAGAGAGTCTTGCGACTGTGATACTGCAACTTCAACCACCATTACCGGGACGCCACCATTTCGGCCTCTCCAAGTAAGGCCACCATCACTTTCTATAGCCTTGTCTAGACGTGGTAATTCACCTTTAAAGTCACCTCGCCCGATATAATGAATATGAGGGTTGATCAACCTTAAGTTAATAAGTATTTCGCCTTTTGTGTTATCAGACAGAACTTTATGAAGAGGGCTCGTTGGCATTAAAGTTAATTCAATGATACCTGAGTGTTTGGTCAAATTTTCTTTCACTTTCACACCTTGTTCATCCAAACCCGAATATAATTCTTCAAGATTAGAATCCTTAACATCAACTTTTATGTAATTAATATCTCTTGCCTTTAGAATGTGTAATATTTTGTTGATTAGTTCCTCAGGAGTGATTTCTGAACTTTTGTTGATATGAATTACTTCACCGTCTATTTCTGCTGAAGAAGGCGAGGAGATGAGGCCATTTTGTACATTATTTTTGGGGCTGTATTTCATTGTAGTAGATTTTGTGGAATGAATAGTAAAGTACAAATGCAATAAAATATTGCCCCTTAATTTAACGGAAATTAGCTAGAACTTACGTTGGTTAGCCTTATAAATTAACAGTTTAAGTTAACCACCGGCCACTACCACCTACCACCACCTTTATCAAGCTTAAAGCTTATTGCTTATCGTTGTGTATTTTTGAACATTAAAAGTTATGGCACGGCAATTTCCAGTTAAGTTAAATTATGATTCAAGATATCATAAATTGGGTGGAGAGTGGGTCTTTCGGATGGAGTTTAAATCTAGATTTCAGTAAGCTATGGGAGTTGAAGGTGGCTTTATATTTATATAATGCGTAATAGCTGAAGAATATGAATTAACTGTATCGACGATTACTTCTTGTATTAAATATCCTCATATAGTAAAATCTAATGTGGAGCACACCTCTATCGCCTCCGGGCTCTGCCCGGACCCGTTGTTCCTGGCGAAGTGAGGAATTACTATCAGTTATGCAATTTACGAGCTATCTTCATTATTCATACCCAAGTATTCTTAACTATCTTGTAATCTATAGAAGAAATATATCTTAATTAATTAGCTAGGGTCAACATTTATTAGCAAACTATATAATATACAAAGGAAAAATTAGTAATTATTTTGGTTTATCATGAAAGCATGAGAGATTAAAATGGACTCATTAGAGTGATTCATTCATTTGAGATATATTCGAGGATTTTGAACCTGTTGTGGTTATTGGAGTTCTTTTGGTAACTGTAGTTGTGGTTGTAGTTGTAGTTGAGTTTGTCGAATTGATAAGATCTTGTTACGTGAGCATGGTCTTCACGTAATTTGCCAACTTTGCTACTTACCATGTGAGAATGGTCTTCACATGATTTTCCAACTTTACTTAGTTTATTTATTGGAGATTGAAGAATGTTTTCAGTAAGAGATGAGGTTGAGTCGAGTTCTGAGAATGATACTGGTGGAGTTGCTGGAGAAGTTGCTGGTGGTATTGATGGTTCTGATGAAGATTCTTCTGTAGATAATAATAGTGATGGTGGTGTAGAAGATTGTTCTACTTCCCCTGCCTAAGTCATCATAAAGAGTTCTTTGTAAATCTTATAATTAATTCCATTAATTTCGTGTTCATTCATACTTGATTGAGTATTACTATTGATTTGATCATCATTAACATTAACTCTAGTGATTTTTTCAATACTTCTTAATTTAATGAGATAATTATGAATATACTTATAATTAACATATTGAATTGCAATAAGTAAAGGAATGAGTATAAAATTGGAATCAAATGAAAAAAGAGAAAGTAATAAGTTGGTATTTCCATGGTGAATAGTAGAAGTAACAACAGAGTAGTCGTCATCGATCATAGTGGTATCATTAATGTTGGTGGATGAGTTTTCAATTTTAGTGTTAGAAATAGAGGTACCTTTATTAGTTGGTTCAACAGTAACAAAAATTGAATCAAGAACTTCACTAATGTTGTATGAAGCGTTATGGTAAAAAGATTCTTGGAGGAAAAGGTGAGTTTGGAAAGTTCTTTCACATTTCTTGCTGGAGATAGTTAAATTAGTTGAATTAGGACAAAATAAGTATACGAGAATACCAACAATAAAGCCAATAATGATAGGAATCATATTTTCTTAGTTGCAGTAATTGTAAAGAGAATGAGAGAAAGAGAAAGAGAAAAGAGGTCCAGGATATCCCACCTCATTATATAGTCTTTTTAATTCCCATAACTTACGGATATTCTACCCAAAAGAGATATACCAGAATATTCTATACAATGTACAGTACTTTTGACTCCCATAATTACTGAAAATTACGTTCTTCCATAATCATTAAGGGTTAACATAAAGTTCAAAATAGATGATGCGCGATAGAGAATTACTGCCATATATTAGAAACATTTGTTCGGATTATCGCTAAAGTAATAATAGTTACAAGTTATATAGAGTAAAATACAACAAAATTGGTATATATTTATATATATAAACAGTTTAATTATAAAAAAAGTATGTTGGTTTAGGGGTTAAGCTGGAGTGAGGTGGTGATGTTTAGTGATCTACAGGGTCAAACTCTTCATTAAGGGTGCTCTTTAACGCAGGGAGTTATTTATGCAGGGAACACCGTTGCAGCGGCTGAAAATTTTAAATGGCCCTAAAAAAATTTATGTCGATCACTTTCCCATCAAAATATACATTTTCCATAAATTCAAGCAAAACCAATCTCATCCATCAGATACTCTTTCACAAAAATGAGTGAAACTGAAAGCAAAAAACGAAAATTATCAGAAAAATTAGAATCTTTAAATAAAAGACAAAAGCAAGATGATTCTTCTGATCTAAGCCAATGCTTCTTTAAAGTATCAACTTCATTATATATTTCATTATCACCAATATTTCTTGATGACCCTGTTTCAGGCATTAAATCTCAACATTTAGATCCTTTATTAATGACATTCTTTCCTGATGCTGGTGGAGTAGTATTATCTCATTTCAACTTACAACTTTGTGGAGAAGATAAAAATCCTGTTAGCAACAAATCTTTACCCACTCCTACAGATAACGATTCAGATGAAGAAGAAAGACCAGCACCAAAAGCAGTTGCTAAGATCATGTATGATAGTCCTATCTCATTTATGTGGATTAAAGTAGATTTACTTATATGGAAACCTTCAAAAGGGGATTTAATTGAAGGTACAATTAATATGCAGTCTCCTTCACATATTGGTTTATTAATTCATGATACATTTAATGCTAGTATTAAAAGAGATGCTATACCAAAAGATTGGAAATTTATTCCAAATCAAGAAGATGAAACAGTTGATGCAATTGAAGATGAAGTGGAAGAAGTAGAAGCTACTAGAAAACCATCTATTCACCAGCCTCATTCTCTTGGTCATTGGATAGATAGCAATGGATTAAGAATTGATGGCAAGCTCTTATTCACTGTAAAATATTTTAATGTATCTGGTAGAACCGTCTCAGTTCAAGGATCATTACTTGAACCAGGAGCAGTTAAAGAAGATCTTACCCAACCATTTACAAAGGCAGAAGAAGAAGAAGAAATTCCATTATCAACAGCAAAACCAAAACATGTTACATTTGTAGAGTCAGTGGAAGAATCAGAAGAAAGTTCTGATTCTTCAGAAAGTGAGGAAGAGTCTGATTAGAATTGCATATCTGTATTATATTTATATTTAATTAAGCTAATAGCTGTGTAGAGTAGAGAGGTGCTATAGAAGGTACGAGCGAGCACGGTTCGTTTTGTAATCCTTACAAGTACATAGAGGATGTTCAAGTAGAAGTGAAGTTGTGCTGTAGATTAGAATAATCTGATAACTCTTGTAGAGACGTGATTATAGGTAATAACCATGTAAAAAAAAACTAGCTGTTAAAATATATATATCTAGTAAAATATATATAACGTTATAATTACTTGTACGTAAGCAATTATACTTCTACTATAATTAAATAGCCAGCGATATCAATAAGCTCTTAGCAGGTGAGTTATATAATATGGAGTTCACTAGTCTACAGAACATGGACAAACAATAAGAAATTGACATAATTATTAAACGAGATCAAGGGTTAGATCATACTTGAGGATTCTTTAATTATATAAATGATACCTCGAGGATACTTGTGAGGTAATTAAAATAGCAACAACGTTACTAATTAATTGCATGGCATATATATATAGAACATTAATATTAATTAATTATAGCTAGCTAGAATGATCGATTGAGGTAGAATATAAGCTATGTACATATATACATATATATGTAGCAGACCGGTCCGTACGTCATATACATGTAGTAAAAATATATTATATATATATATATTAATTATAAATGGTTATAAGCTAGCCAACTACTTAACTATTCATACTACAGCTTTTACAACTAATTCATCTAAACCAAAGAATACTATATAGTACGACCCTTCTTCATCACCATCTAAAACCCCTACCCTTATCTACCTGAATAAAGTACATGCGATAAGATTACAAACCAAACACGATCACACACTCAACTAACTCTTTGCCACCATTTTCTCCTACAACAACTGGGCTCTGCTGGTCCTCCATCTACTATATCTACACCCAAACCTTTGCCACTATTTTTATCTCCAACATCCGGGTTCTGCCCGGTCCTGTTGTTTTTCCCTCTACTCGTAATGAATACCTCAATATATTATTATATTACATTTAATTCGAATACAAAACGTTTATTGAGAAGCAAAGTAGTTGAGTAAAGTATCACGTTCTGGACTGTCAACACCCCAGTTCTTAACAACGACACATGAACATCCAACAACCTTACGAGCATTACCTTCTCTGTCAAGTTGACAGAGACCAGCCCATTCACCAATTTTCTTGGCATCAGAAACCTTGATAAGAGGAATCTTGTTTTCAGATTCGTTACAGAGGGCTTCGACAAGACGAATGTATGATTCCTCAGTTACGGAGTCGCAAAGAACACACATATGAGCTTCACCAGAAGAGAGAGCTTTAGAAGCTTCACGGAGACCACGGGCGAGACCATCATGAATTAAAGCATTCTTGAGAACTCCACGGAGAGCATCTTCAATAGAGATACCACCTGGGGCAGCAGCTTCAACAGCAACTTCAACTTCTTCGACAGCGTTAACTTCCTCGATATCAGACTAGAATATGTTAGTAAAGAGAAGTAAGATATTTAATCATTATCATAATCGTACTCACCATTCTTAATTTTTTTGTTTTTTATTCGGGACTTCCTCGACAGGATATTTATTAATATGGATTGAGATTCCGCTCGGTCCTTGATAGTGGTGATTATAATTTTGGTGGATGGTGAATTATATGAAGGAATATTTCAGGGTATGGGCCAGTCTAAAGATGAAATTCTGTGACTGTTGAGTTTATTTCCTAAATAGGAAATACCATACCATCCCAACCGACATAGTATAAGAAGATAAGATAAGATAAGATAAGATAAAGAAATGAATTCATTAGCTATAATATGAGTAATATAAAATAGTAATTTGTTTATAAATTCCGTAGATTGTTTGCTTATATATACAAGTTACAATTATATGCTTATACTGCTCTCCAGCCCGTATTCCCACCTACATACGCACTCTGCCTCCGGCGGCCAGGCTCCGCCTGGACGGGTTGTCGCACTCCGTGCGAAATCTATGTACCGTACATACATCTAACTTTCTAACCCCCCAGTCAATTCCTCGCGTAGCGAGGAACAACGGGTCCGGGCAGAGCCCGGCCGCCGGAGGCACGTACGGGCCTTTACATAGATGGTTGTTTTTGTTTCTTATCGATGCTTATCTTTACGCGTTCAGTTTGTTTTGCTTTTACTATTTTTGATGAAGATTGATTGAAAATGTCATTATTTTCTCAAAATATTGATATTTTAACTGAGCATTTGGGGTATGTTCCTATTGCTTTGATTGATGAACTTATCAATGCCGTGAATGACATTCTTTATAAATGCACTGCTGCTATGGAGGAGTTTCTCAGGAAACGGTATGGTCCAAATACTAAACGAAGGAAGATTTCTGATCAGGATATTCAATTGGGAACTGCTAAATTGGAAACATTATTAGAATCAATAGTAGATAGATGTTTTGATAATTTTGAACTTTATACCTTGAGGAATTTACTGACTATTCCAGAAGATCTCATAACTGAAGGATGGATTAGATTGAAGCATCATAAGGGTATTGATTTTACAGACTATAAAGGCACCAGAGATAACGATAACGATGCAGTTAATGATGATATTGATAGAGAAATTGAACAATTAGAGGCAGAACTTTACTTTCAACTTGAACTCAATTCAATTTTGAAACAGAAGGATGATCAAATTACTCAAGAATTAGAAACTTTTAAAACTCTCAACTCTCTATATCCATTCTTATCAGCGTCACCTTCACAACTTAAAGATAGCGTGTTGTTCTTATCAACACAATCAATATCAATGATAAAAGAAGTTCAACAAATCCAACAAGTTTACAGTTCCAGACCAATCAAAAAGTTAATAACAGCATCAGCAAGAGATAAATATATAAATGAATTTGCGGGAAGAGCAATTGAAAATTCAGGGATTCAAATAATTTCACAAATAGAGAAGAAAAGTGAAGCAGATAGTCAGAAAGCGATTAAAGCAGCCAATATTTTTAAAGGAGTAGGAGAGAGATGAGGAATAGAAGGGATGTGATTAGGTGATCAAGAGAAGAGATTTAGAGAAGAGATTACGATAAATCAACTAGAGAACTTCGTATGGATCACAACATCCAACTATAGCAAAGCAACTATTCCACCTACTGTTGAATGTTTATTTGATTTCACGCTTTATTGCGTACTTCATAGCGGAACGTTACAAGGTTGTAGCGATATCACTCACCAGGTTACAGTTTTCTGATGTAAGGACCAACGGATCCTGTCCGGGCAGAGCCCAGTTGTTGGATACATCCTATCTATAATAAGTATTAGTATATTAATATAGTCATATAGAGAATTCTAATTGATAATCCTAGAATACAAGATCCAGAGATACAAGCGAATTACGTACTACAGCTTGTTTCTCAACATCCCCTTTAAGACGATTACAAGCAATATCAGCAATTGCTTGTGTAAATTCTGGATCATCCAAAGAATGAGAGCATTTTCTATCTGATTGTAGATCACGTGTTCTCGGATAGAGCTCAATTTCAACACACATTGAACTAAATGTGTATCCATATCTTTGAATCCGAGCGTAGCTCGGAACAACGGGTCCGGGCGGAGCCCGGCCGCCGGAGGCATGTGAGGAGAGGAGAGATTATTCATTACGGAGTCATTACTATAAGTATACATAAATCATTATTATTAATTACCGAAATCTAAGATACGACCAATTGGTAGACGTTTTGAAGGTGGATTTGATGAAGAGGAGGAGGAGGAATTATTGTTATTATTGTCGGGATCCTCTTTACGAATATATTTCTTAGGGGATTCTTTGTTTGGACGTTTTTTAGGAGATTCGGCAGATACAGGGATACGGGTGTTTGCTGTTGATGATTGTTGAGGAGGATGGGGAGGTGGGGGTGGTGGAGGAGGAGAATCTTCATCATCATTTTCTTCAATATCAGTTTCAATTTCGGAGTAAGTTTGCTTTTCTTTGTGAGAGTGGTTTTCATCTTCTCTTTCTTCTTCACTTGGAATTGTTATTGTTGATGCCGATGATTCTCTTCTACGTTTTTCTGGTGATAGTGGAAGGAGTGGTGGAGGATGAAGGGAGGAATCATTGAATTCAAGCGGACTCATTAAACCTTGAGATGGAGATGATGATGGAGGTTGAGTTTGTCGTCGTAAGGAAGAGGAGGACGACGAAGGAATACGTTGTTGACTTAGAACTTGACTTGCTAACATTTCTAAAGCAGTAAGATTTTGTCCACTATCATCAGAGGCAGATGATGATTCTCTTATATGTTGAGGTGGTGGGATATGGGTGAATGGTGATTGAAGATTACGAGATGGTGAAGATGGACCAGATGATGGTTGATGATTTGGTGTATTAATATAATAAGGAGGATTGGTTGTTGCTGTAGTTGAGGTGGAAGGACCAGATGGTCCTGGTAAACTATGATCTTGTCTTGTTGTTAAATCTCTTAATTTTATTCGTAATCTTTCAATTTCAATATCTTTATGATCAAGTTGATTTGTAACTTCTTTTAATTTTGATTTTGTTTTACGAAGTCTCCTTTTATAAACTTCTAATGCTACATGAGCATTAGAAGGATCATTAAGAGAACCTGGTACGTATGTAGAAAGAGGTGTTTGTAAGGGTTGGTTATTAGCTTCAGCTTCAGCTTGTGCTTGTTGTTGTTGCTGCTGTTGTTGTTGTTGCTGTACTTGTGATGTTGCCATAGATGCTTCAATTCTTAATCTATCAACTTCCCGTTTAGCTATACTTGTTTCAACTTCGTGTCTTTGTGCTGCTTCATGTGTTTCAATTGTTAATAATTTATTTTGTAATTTATAATGAGCAACAAGTGATTCATATTTACGAAGAGTAGTGTGATATTCTTGAATCGTTTCGGTAGCGCGAAGAAGGGAAGGTCGTAAAGAAGATTCAGGAAGGTTATTAATTGATTCTTGAGTTAGAGAGATGAATTCATTAGCAGATGGTGGTTCTGGAGGAGGATTTCTCCAATTAGTAGGGAGATTTTGAGTAGTAGGGAGGGTTGTTGTTGTAGTAGTTGTGGTGGTGTTGGTTATATCAGATGGTACTTCAGTTGTAGTTTGTATTAAAGTAGAAGCTGGTGTTGGAGCAGGTGATGATGATGATACTGTTGGCAATGTTGAACCGGAAGTTTCATTCTTTATCTTACCCTCTAATTCCAATTCCACCTCTTCCTCCTCTCTTATAACAGAAGATGACATCTTTACTTTAGATTTACGTTTTGTTGGCGATGAATCATAGGCATTTTCATTTTCCTGTTCATCACCATTTTCATCATCCTCAGTATCATCTCCATTTCCTTGTGAACCAATTCTAACACCCAATCCAGTTATTCTTTCATTCTTTTCCTGATAAACATCACCAGAAGGTAGTGGAGTTGGTAAAGTTTCCTGTTCAGTAGGAGGAGTTTGAGGAGAATTAGTTGACTTTGATTTATCAGGAGGAAGAGACTTGTCTTCGTTTTGCATGATGAGATAAGTATAAAGAATTGATAAAAATGGTTGTATTAATGAAGGAACCTACAAATGAAGAATCTGAATATGGACAACAAGAATAGCAAACAATGGAATAATCAATTAAAGAAAGAATGAGAAATGAATAAATAAACAAATTCAAAACAACTTAACAATAATAAAACCCACACAACAACTCTAAACAATAATAACCTTATCAAGTCTTTTGTTTACCCCTGATGTCTTAAGTATACTCCACAAAATGCCCGATTTACTTTATCACCCAGGAGATAATGTATGATAGTTGGTTAGTTACGTAAGTTTAACTTTCAAGTTTGAAGATATACAGTTTTAACTATTGTTTACTGTTGTTTATTAATGACGCCTTATAATCAATTGAAATTCTAACAAACCAACGATAGTATTATTCGCGTATTAAACGCGTTAATCGGGTGAGATTATCTTGATTATATGTCTTGTTTACTTTTCTTTTGAATCTGATAATAATTCTTTGCGTATTTAATTATTAGTAAATAACAAACTTCTTTAACAAGAATATTTTAATAAAGAAGTGGCTGGTTCTACAAAGGGGGTACAGGAGAGGTGTAAGCACGGCGGGTTTGGTCCCACTGGTGTCCGGCGGGGAACGACGACACGGACCGATTTACAATAGCGATAGTTTCTGTTGAAGAAACAAATGAAGAAGTAAATAACAAAGTAAATAAAGATGAACCTGTTATAGAAAGTTTATATAATAAATAACCAGCTTATATAACTATGTAATTTTATTATCTAAATAATGTTAGATAGCGTTATCTACAGCCTTGCATGTATTAAGTTCACAGTGGAGGTTGCACCGGAGCTGCTAATTACTGTAGCAACTATTCGTTTAAAGTAGTTAAAAGATTAGATAAGGGTATGGATTATTAAACGTTAGTGGTCGTGAACCGTGTAGCCTATATGACATCCATTCCAATTCAATTAATATAGAATTTAGTAAATCGTAGCAATAAATTCAGTTATTTGATTATAACCTTATAGAATATATTAAGATACTTTATAATTTACTTTATGGATATAAAAGGTTCAATTTAATAGTCAGTTAACAGGAGAATCTTATACCAACTCACTTCTCAACCCACTTCTCAACTCGCTATCACCATTACCATGGGTCCAATAAGAAAACAACCAAGTTCACCTTCACCTTCTGCTAATTCATTTTTCCAACTAAAGAAATCTATTGCAAAATCAACAACCCATTCAGCTTCTAATGGTAATTCTGTCTCGAAATCAACAATAACATATTCTAGCGTAAGCGAAGGAGTAAAGTGGAGTATAGAAGAAAATCTCATACGATCAGTTTATACACCTAAAGAAGAAGCTACAGATATATCTACTAATGTAGATACACAATCGGCTAGCCAACCAGCTACAACTAGAACCATCGCCATTGCAGCATTTGATCTTGATTCAACATTAATAACTACCAAAGGAAAGAATCGATTTTCTAAAAACCCATCTGATTGGAGATGGTTACATTCTTCTATAGAAGCAACATTAAAAGATATTATTACACTCTCTAGATTACCAAAAACACCAACAACTGCCCTACCAGAATTTGTCGATTCCTCGATTCAATATCATATTATAATCATATCTAACCAAGGAAGCGTTGTTGCTAATAAAGACTATAAAAGCTTTATAAATTTAAGAGATAAAATCAATTCAATAGCCAAAACGCTCAACATTCCCATCAGATTCTACGCAGCAGCAAAAGCTATAGCAGGTGTTGCAGAAAAATATAGAAAGCCACAATCAGGTATCTGGCAAGCATTAACAACCGACCTCACTCTCTCATCATACGAGATTGATATTAATAAAAGTTTCTACGTAGGTGACGCAGCAGGACGACCGCACGACTTTAGTGATTCCGATCTAAAATTCGCAGAAGCAATTGGAGTTAAATTCTTTACACCTGAAGAATTCTTTAATATAACTGAAAAAGAATAATAACCTACTCACAACCCCACCAACGGACGGGCTCTGCCCGCACCCCACTAGTTCCAAACTCATCCAATATCCCATCGCAAAATACTCCCCGCGAAGCGGGGAGCAACGGGTCCGGGCAGAGCCCGGCCGCCGGAGGCCAATAGAATCAGGGAAAGTATGCCTTTTATTATTACAAAGTCATTATTTTAGTAGTTTTTGGAGTGAAAATGCAAAATGAAAAATGTTTAAGCATCTTGTTCAATAGTACCTTTTTCAGAAACGTAAATACCGTCTAAGAATTTACGGATATCCTTGTTTCTAACACGACAGATTTGTTGGATATCGGCAGCAGATTGAGAGACATTTTCAAGGGAGTTACCGGTAAGGATAAGTTCGTCCTTTTGAGCAGAAGAGATTTCAACATGAACACCTTCAAGAACATTGATGGTTCTAACTCTCTTTTCACCTAAGAAATTTCTGATTTCAACAACAGTTCCGTCGTTAAGGATATTGACATTGATTGGGAAATGGGCATATACATATCTCATCTTATATTTGTAACCCTTGGTGACACCAGTAACTAAATTAGCAACAAGAGATTTGACGGTACGGAGAGTAGCGACATGTTTTCTGTCACCGTGGTGGACGGTGATACGGATTTGTCTTTCAGAGACCTTGGTGAAGGTAACATCAGCATGACGGAGGTTCTTAACAAGAGTACCACGTGGACCAGTAACAGTGACGATTCTGGCCTTGATGTCGACAGTAACACCTTCTGGGATTTCGAGGATTTGATCAGTTTGAATGAATTTCATTTTTGTATTTTTGGATGTCGATTATCTCTCAATCTTCCTAAGATCATTCAATCTTTCAATGTCAATATCAAGATGTTCCTAATTTGAAAGATGGTGCGGCTCATGTAGAGTGGATGGTTTGTTTGGTGGGTTCTCATATATACGCCCAAGAATTTCCTAATCAGGTTATAACAGTCACTGATTCATGCCACCGTTTTTATGCAAGGGTTCAATGCCAGGGACGTTTGGAATTGTGGAGATATGCCTCCGGCGGCCAGGCGCTGCCCGGACCCGTTGTCCGAGCTTCGCTCGGAATTAGTTATAAACGAAATCTACATTAATTAGATATATCTTAAATAATACCATTGATTTCTGCCCAACGACGACCAGAGAGGAATGTGTCTGTTGGATCATGCTTTTCACGGAGTCGTTTATACAAATCAAGATCATGACCAAACCAATCATTCATTGTTGGCTCAAGTCCTCTCATTGTACCATCTTTAAGTGGTGATGTGGTGGTATCTTGTTGTCGTGTTCCAAGGAAATTCTTAGCCCAATGTGGCTTACCTCCTGCTGATGATACTACTTGTTCAAACTTTTGATACCATTTATCAATTGGACAATCAAATCCAAATGGTCTATACATTGTAGCGTTAAGATAGAGTGTGAGTTTGTCGTAGGTAACCGATCCTTCATTAGGTGGATCAAGACGGGGTGTACCGTCAAGAAGTGGGCGTACTGTATTACCAGGAATAGATCCTGTTTGATGTAAAGAATAATCATCTGCATTTATATCATCAGTTGACCCGCTTACTGTAGTATTAGAAATACGAATTTCAAATGGCGCATGAACATAGAATTCATTATCTTTATCTGCATTTTGAATAATCTTTTCAAGCTCTCTGAGAACTCTTGGTCCTTCTGTTAATGGCATTGCCCATTCATTAACAAATTGACTAAAAAGACAATCCATATTTAGAGCCAAATCACTTCTTTGAACAGCAACATTGCCATTACTCTCCTCAAACCCATACTGATGTTTAAATACCCATCTCTCAATAGACGGAGTTAACGAAGGATATACCTTAACTGCTAACCATAGTAACGATTCATAAAAGAATCTACCCAATGTTGTACCATAGAAATTATTAACTGGTTCAACCAAAGCCTCATTATCTTTACACTTATCAGCTCTCCATAACACCACTCTATTAGAATAAGGATACCACCAAACACGTATATATTCAGAAGAAGTCCAAACAGTTGGCCAGAGAGTATTTAAAAACTTATCAAAAGAAACAATTTGTTGACGAGATTTAAGATTGTAAGCTGGGATCACCCGGATCGTCACGTGAGTTATAATACCTAATTTACCTAATGAAAGTAATCCAGCTCTAAATAAATCACCATTGTCTGAAGGAGTACAATGAACAACTTCAACATCATCAGATCCACTACATAATAAAGAGAAATTGACAATTTGTTGAGAGACCAACCCATGATAAGCACTTGACCCATGTGTACCAGTAGAGATAATACCAGCGGCAGACTGTTCAGAAATGCTTCCTAAATTCTGAATAGCCAACCCTTCACTCGCTAAGATATCAGTTAACTGATAAATTCTTATACCTGCTTCAACAGTAACATCCGCAAATTTACCAGATTCATGGCGATTAATAGAAATCACATGGTTGAATTTATCAAGATTCATAATCCATTCGTTAGACATAGTAAGATCTGAAGGAGAATGACCAGAACCAGTCAACATGATTGTTTTATTCAATCTTTTAGCTTCCCTTACAGCATTTTTGATTTCATCTAAATTGGAAGGCTGGAGATAAAGTTGAGGGTTACACTTAAAAGTTCCTGCCCAAGTACGATGAATTTTATTCTTCGAACTGAAAGAAGAGATAGATGACATTGCTAGTAGTATACTCAAGTTATCAATCCAAATCTACCAAACTACCAAACTGGTATGATTCTTGTAGATAAGATAATGAAACGTTAAACCTCTGGATCTTGAGATTAAAAATATACAGATCGACATGGGCAATGCGTTGACATTTCACGTGATACACGGGCCCTGTCTGCCTCCGGCGGCTGGGCGCTGCCCAGACCCGTTTGTCGCGCTCCGCGCGAATACGCTAAGAGTTAGTATATATTAAGTTGTGCAAACCCCGTTCATTTCCGAGCGGAGCGAGGAACAACGGGTCCGGGCAGAGCCCGGCCGCCGGAGGCAGACTGGGTGTGTGTACGGCGTTCGGAAGAGGTGGGTGGGAAGGAAGGAGAGTTTCATGTTGGAAAAGAGCAGTAGGTGATTGTTATGAAGAGAAAGAGAAACGATAGAGTTTATGATGCAAGGGGTGGTGAGAGTATTGGGAGTGGATTGAATCGGTTGGGAAGTATGGGTATAGATGATATAAGTGTACGCGATGTAATTATAAGTAAGAATATAATATGGAAAGATGCTATACCCGGAGATATTCCTGGAGAGGATATGGTAATTGGAAAGAGAATAGAGAGGATGGAGAAGGAGGGTGGTAGGAGTTTGAAAAACCTTTGTGCAAAGACAATTGCTGTACATAGTAGAGATTTAAGTAAAGGGTTATTGAGGAATAGAGAGGTTAATTGGGGGAATTGGAAATTGGTTTGGAAATGGATTTGTATTTTAGGACTGGATTCTTATCCTTTGTTTACGATCTTTTTAAGGGAATTTAGCGAGGAAAAGGACTTTTTTTGTCATCATCGACAAACAAGTCCTATTAATGCTAGTTCTGAATCTAAACGAGATAAATTTTTAGATTCGAGATTGCTCCCTAGTATTAGGACTAAGCATAGAATAGAATGTGTTCCGTATGGAGGGATTGAAAGTGTTGTAAATAGTATAAATAGATATAATTTTGCTGCTGGTGGGGTTGGTGATAATATTGTTCTATTAAATTTATCAGGGTTGAGAACTCAACTAGAGAGTTCATTATCAGAAGTTTGTTTGAGCATTACTAAGTTAAGAAGTTTAACTGCCTTAGATGTATCCAATACAGGAGTATTGGAAAGTAGTAATATATTGACATTATGGAGATTAGCAATGTCAAGTGGGAATTGGAAAGGGTTGAAAATGTTATGTTTGGGAGATGCCCATGGAATGAATGAAGTAAGTTTATCTACATATAAATCGTTATTTGCAAATACATCATTGGTATATATAGAAGGACCAGAAGTGGATAATGATCAATGGATTCATGGAAGGAATGTTAAAGGTATTAGTTCTAGATTTACAACTCATTATTCATTAGCATTTAAGTATCAATTCTTAACCACAAGACCTGGAGAAGATGAAAATAGAGTAAGATTGAAAGGAGCAAAGGTTATACAAGAATTTATAGTGAATCGGGGAGAAACGTGGGTAGAAACGAGGTCGACGAATAGTCAAAATTGTTATGTTAGGAAGGAAATAGAAGAGAAAGTGAAGGTGGAGAAAGTAGATAAGAAAGAAAAGGAGAAGGTGGGGAATAAGTTATCAATAAGAAAAGATAAACTTAGGAAGTTTAATAAGAGTGATATTATATAGGATGAGGGGAGAGTATATCTAGTTATGATTTATGAATTAGCATGTATACGTATATATATATATGATATGAGGATACGAGGGGAGAATATAGAGTAATATGTATTATGAGTTATGAATTAGCATTTAATATATATATAGGATATGAGAAGAGGGTATATAGCAATCCCTATCGATATATATATATGATTTATATGAATTCGAATTAGCATTTAATCTATAGGCCGGCATATAGGTATATAATTAAAAGTACATAATAATTATATATATAGCTAGCTATATATATAAACGATTTAGTCTTTACTCTTTGGTTGAATATTACAGATCAACTGGATGAGATCCGCCCTTTGAAGTATTTCTAAGCTCATTACCAATCAACTCAACAATTAATCTCATCTCCATCTGTTGAGATAGAATTGATTTCTCAGCGGGTAGTTGTTCCATAACAGAAGATGCCGTTCTTCCAAACATGAGGTGAATGTTCCACTTCTTTTTAAACGAAGAAAAGGTTTTCTCAGAACCTACCTATTTAGTATCTTGTTTTAACGATGATCATTGATAGGTGCACGGGGTATTAGAGATAACTTTGATTTGATAAAGAATAGATTATTGTCTTTGATTTGACTCTGATTGTCTGGCTTGGTTGTTTCTTGTCTTAGCTGTTGTTCTACTTTTTGCGGACTCTCTCGCTTATTGTTTCAAATGACTACAACTGTGTCACTTTTTTTTTACGGATAACTTTAAGCATTACTAGTTCGGTAAATGAAGGTAACAGTATCCACTTTTCTCTAACCAATAGCTCGTTAAATTGATGAAGCGTAAGATTAACTAGCATATCGATTGACATATTAGTTTACAGATTGATTAGCAGATTGATTAACAAGTTGGTAGTAGATTTACAATAACATCACTATTAATACCCCGAATATAAACAAAATCTTTTCCCCTAAAGGCGTTGCTACGTTAATAGTTACATTTTCATTAACAATTCCAACCTTGGGCATTGCATTCATGCGATGAGGTGACATTAGTTCGACCGTAACCTCAAAACGGCCACGCATACGGATAAATTCATAGAAAAACAAGTTGAGAAATTAACCGGAGAAGATGTACAGTACCGCGAAGTGATGAAGATCGGAGATCAAATATGGGTAAGCGAAGATCTTGTTTATTTACTTTTATCTTTACTTTTCTTAGTATAAGTTCTCATCCATGGAGAAAAATTCTTTCGCCTTGTCGATGACGATAATATGATACAGCCGTCGGAAAAGCTCTTCCAAACTCAGCTTAACTAGTAGTAAAGATGTTAGTTAGCTTCTCTTTTGAAATATCTTCTAGTCCATTTCTGTTATGATTGAAAGGGGAACGACATGAGAGGGGAGGGGGGATGTCAGTGTTGCCTCCGGCGGCCGGGCGCTGCCCGGACCCGGTGTTCCTCGCTCCGCGAGGAAGCGAGGAAGAGAGATGGGATCGTACGATGGTTGGTAGATGGTGGCATGTTAGGATGCGCAAGACGCCATTTCAAACGGTTACCGTTAAATAGGAAATGTATAAGACATGTTGGGCTGGCTGTAAACGTTACAAATAGATGTGTTTGTATGGTTCGTTAACCAGATTTGGCAGATAAAAGGAATAATAAAAGAAATTTGTTCTGGAAGTAGAGAGTATCTCGATATTAGAAAAAGAATAGAAAGAAAATACCTAAAAGATTCAAAAAGCAACGATTATAGGGTCTTCATCTATACTAGCAAGCACTAAAGCTACGGAATATTGATATCAAGCCACCATGGAACTGTCTAGCCAAGGTTGAACGCCGAGCTAATCGCCAATTAGCCAATTCAAATTTGAACAATGAAAAGAGATATCGGAGTATCTTAGCTTAATCTTGGCGAAAGCCGGCTCAATTGTATAGTCGAGATAGAGTGAATAACACAGAAAGTTTAATAGTATACAAGTATATTATTGATGGAGTTCTATCACTCTATCCACGGCGAAACAACACGTTTTTATCACGTTTTACCAACTTCACGTTTGTAAAGATCAATTTAGTAATAATAATAGAAAGCCTAAAAGATAAACTATCGTTATCGTGATATTCGTATTAAAATTTTTCAATAACATTACCCAATAAGACTAAGATGCCTTATGCCGTTTATTTTCACATGGGAGAAAGATTTAGGGAAGATGATCCAGTTAACTGGAAGGATTGATGCATGGGTTAACGGTTTAATGGAGATAAAGTGGAGATAACGTTAGAGAGGCGAAGGAGGATATAGAATCTCCTCGCTTGCGAGGAGCAACGGGTCCGGGCGGAGCCCGGCCGCCGGAGGCATGTGGAGGGAGGAGGGAGGAGGGAGGAGAAGCAATTGTAGATATATTTAAGAGATTATTGAGAAGGAGGTTTTGCTTGGTTTGAATATTGGCTGAGTTAGAGATAGAGATAGAGATAGAGATAGATAGGAAGAGAGACCTGTCGGTAGCGGCAATCCGAAGCAAAAACCGTTATTATGCTTGTCTTAAAATTGAGTTTAGTATTTCTGCAGGCCACCCGAGTAGCATGAAGATCGACGAGAATGCCGTAGTTAAAAGTTTTAGCAGCCAATAAGAATGGGTATATGCACGGCAAGGGGGATTAGACTCAAATTATACGCTAAATTTTGACGTGAATGCAAAGATCATTACTGGAAATGGTCGATAGCATGTTATCTACTGACAAATGAAAAACCTAAAATAGGCCCACGTGGGTGGGAATTATGCATATTTCTGAAAGAGCAAATTAGTGCAGAAGGAGGAAAATCTTTGGCGCGGGTGGGTGGGTAGTGGGTAGTGATGATAAAGGAAGGTGGTAGGGAAGGGTAGCGAGGAAGTAGGAAGGTAGGTGTCGGATAGGGTTGCCAAATGGAAGAGAGGTTTGTAGTTAAAGGAATAGTGAGAAGGGGTGAAAGGCTAAGTATTGAGATGGTGTTGGCCTAGACATCTATCTCATCGACAAGTAACTTGTCTAGCATAGTAGCAGTTCGCCAAGCCAATAATAGTAAATGAAGGGAAACACATGTTAAAGCTTAAGTTGAACAATGGTATAGAATAATTGATAATGTTAATATATTCGTATATAGTTATAATGTAATGTTAAGAATATAATAGTATAGTAATATAATAGGATACTAATAGTAGTATACTAATAGTATTGTTAGTGACAGGTTACAAATATCACCTCACTCTACCTCACTACATTCTCCCTACATAACCTCATTAACACCCTGCTTCGTCCCTGCCAGCCTGCCAGCCAGCCTGCCAGCCTGCCAGCCCTACCTCCCAACCCAACTTATCTCCCTTCCAAAACTAAACACAAAAAAAAATTTGTGAAAAAGAAAAATCTCGGAAATGCTCTTTAAGTCTGCGTCTCTTCACTTTAGTTAATTCAACCGTTGATTGAAAAAGAAACTTTACTTTCTTCTTTCTTCTGAGGAAAAAAAAAAAAAAACAAAAAACAAAAAAAAAAAATTCTACTCATCATTTCCTTCCTTCGATAATCGATTTCCTTATATAAAGACATTCATTTTCGTTCAATTGAAATCTTTTTTTTTCCTCTTCTTCTTCATCTCAATTAGATCTTAGATATTTATTCAATCTTAATTTAAATCGAATCATACTATCTTCTTATTCGATTTTATTTATTTATAATGCCTGAACGTGCTCATCATGGTCCTATTCCAGGTGAAATTCCTGTTCCTCACGGTGTTCAAGAATATGACACTGTTGATGGTAGAATTGTAAATGATGCTGATGATTATCAATTTGCTGATAAATCTGAAAAGGAAATTTTTGCTTATCTTTTACAACCTTCCGATGCCTATACTCCAGAAGGGGTTTATTGGGCCGATTTACCATTTGGTAAAAAGTTATCTTTTGTCACTACTGTTGATAATGCCGAAGCAAAGAAGGAATTATCCACTATTTGGAGTATGTTTAAAAAGGACCCTCTTTCTCCAGTTGCTTGGTATTTTAGAAATGCCGTTCTTCCTGGTGCTGGTTTAGGTCTTGAAGGTTATGTTTTATTCTCTATTGGTAATGTTTCTTCATTATTTGCTGCCGTTTGGCCTCAATGTTGGGGTTCTCATCCTACTGAATGTAATAAAAATTGGATTGCTGCTGTTACTTATTTAGAAATCGTTGGTATTATTTTCGGTCAAGTATTAGTTGGTTTTATTGGTGATGGTTTAGGACGTAAATGGGGTTTAGTTCAAGATGCTGGTATCATGTTTATCGGTTTAATTATGTTGACTGCTTCTTGGGGTACTACTCTTAATGGTTGGGTTATTTGTTATGCATGGTCTTTATTCTTTTACTCTGTTGGTGTTGGTGGTGAATATCCAATGACTGCTACTTCTGGTATGGAAAGAGGTACTCGTTCTGTATTCACTTCTGCTGATGATCGTTTACATAGAGGTAGAAAGGTATTACAAGCTTTCTTGATGCAAGGTTGGGGTCAATTCTTTAATCAAGTTATTCTTATTCTTCTTCTCCTTATGTTCCATCATGGTTCTGGTAATCCACCATACTCCAAGGTTGCTGTTCAATGGACTTTCCGTATTGCATTTGCTATCCCAGCTTTAGGAACTCTTTGGTTAGTTTACTACCGTTACTATAAGATGCCTTATCCATCTAAAGATTTAGAAGCTATCAAGAAGAAATCTAAAGTAACTGGTTATGATGTTGAATCTCTTAAACTTACCATTAGATACTTTGGTCCACGTCTTATTGCTACTACTGGTGCTTGGTTTGCTAATGATGTTTTCTTCTATGGTAACAAACTTTTCCAAGGTCAATTCATTGCCATCATTGCCCCAGATGAGAAATCTGTTGTTCTTGGTTGGTTATATAACCTCATCAACATTGGTGTTTCCCTCGCTGGTTATTATCTTGCCTCATTCCTTATTGATCATAAATTCTATGGTCGTAACCGTATGATGCAAGTTGGATTCCTTTTAGATTTCATTCTCTTTGTTGTTCCAGCTTTCAACTATAAATACTACACCTCCCCAGAAAACATTCACAAATTCCAAGCCATGTACTTCCTTTCCTCATTCTTCAACCAATTTGGTCCTAATGCTGTAACCTTCCTTGTTGCTGCTGAAGTATATCCAACTCAAGTACGTGCTACCGCACACGGTATCTCTGCTGCCTGTGGTAAACTTGGTGCACTCTTTGCTACTGTTCTTTATGCATACATCTCTGTTCAAACCCGTTTCTATGTTGTTCCATGGTTTGGTTTAGCTGGTATGATTGTTACCTTCCTCTTCATGCCTGATACAACCGGTCTTGATCTCAGAGAACAAGATCGTCGTTTCCAATACATTCGTGAAGGACGTGAACTTGAATACCACGGTGTTGCCATTCACCCACAACATTTATCAATGTATGAACGTTTCAGAGGTATTGGTAAAAATTACAATCCAGAACTTGATTACAAGCAAAAGGTTGATGAACTTAGAAAGGATTGGGAAGATAGACAAAAGGAAAAACTCAGTGAAGATAATGCCTCTGCTGATGATGATATCAACCAAGATTACTCTCCAGATGTCCATCAATACTTTGTTCGTACTTCCCCAGTTCTTGGTGCTGATCAAAAAGCTCTTGATGAAAGTCTTCAACTTCCTGAACCAGCTCGTGATGAAAAACACTAAACAACAAAATTCCCTTATTTTTAATACCTTTATTCAATCTTTTGTTTTTTATGGTTAGATAAATTGTTTCGTTCCTGTAATAATTAGTAGAAAAAAATTTAATATTTCCGCATTTTACTTCCTTCTCTCCCTACTCCTCTGCCTCCGGCGGCCGGGCTCTGCCCGGACCCGTTGTTCCTCGCTGCGCGAGGAAGGGCAAATATGCTTTGCAGTCATGCGCACAAAGCTGGAAAGTGCCTAATGATGGAAAAGCTAAACTCTCCCTGCGATTGTAGTAGACACAGAACATACTACCTTAAAACCTAGTTTTTCCATCATTGCACGCACGACTGTACGTTCTTACTAATTCCTCGCGTAGCGAGGAACAACGGGTCCGGGCAGAGCCCGGCCGCCGGAGGCGTATGTCGTAGTGGTGCGTAATCAACCAATAAATCAATCTTATCTGAACATCTACTCGCGATATTCGCATTTGTTATCTTGCATTTCCCCTCTATGTAGGTCTCACTTACATTTTAACTAACTTTGCGTTGATAATCACGTTTTTAACTACTGTTAGAGATGCGAAGATTCTCCCCTACGTAATTGCTTGTTGAAACGAAATTATCCGTTAATCAACAAAGTTGATTTTCATTTCTATCCTCATGTGAAATTATATCTTTCGCTGGTGGGTAATATACTATGGTAATATCCCATATAGGAAGGAACAACAAAGAATCCAGCAATGCACTTGAAATAATTAGTTGAACTTGATTCAATCTCCTCTCGTGCCGTTTGCAATAGTAATAAATTAGTCACTCTCGATAGAGCTGTCTATATATCGTATTCGGCGTAACTATTATGGTTAAAGCTTTAGTATATCAAGTGATTGTCATTCACTAACAATTAGCACTTTCCTTGAACTAAGCTAAAAGACTAAGTTACATTCAAAAGAGAGTGCTTAAGATACAAGGAACATTTTCAACCAAAGATATCTTCTGATCATAAGAAATTACGTAAATTTACTTCAATAATATATTATTAACTGGAATTATATTTTTGTTAAATGTATAGGATGTACTTATCAATTGAATGGTCAGTTACCCTCTGGATTATACTAAGGACCTAGAGATACTTATCTCGTTAACCACAAGATGGACCTTTAAATTATACATTTCGAGTAACCTACAACCATTGACGCTAGAGAAATTAAGAGAATGAGGGGAAATCTATCTACTCTCAGTTGAATTCTACAATGAGTTGGCCAATCTTTAATATTGGACTCCTACATCTTACCTATTGATCATCTACTTGATGTTTACTATTTAGTATATAAATCAATTCCTATTTCATTATCTATTCGAGAGTACCATCAGTTCACAGATTTGCTCTACTATATCCTATTATTCTTCAATTAGGTAGACAAATTCTGCTTTTAACCTTTAACTCTTAAATGGTTCCCAAAAATCTTATATATAAAGTATTATAATTATAAATTATATTAATATAGCTTAAATAATATAAAATACTATCTAGTTCTTTTAAACCTCCCTACTCCTCCTCCTCCTCCTCCTCAGCATACCAACCATTATCAAAATCGCATGTTTATGCTTATCTTATCTTTTTTAAATTCTGGCATTTTGTGAAAAGTTTGTCGCGAGACTACGGCTGATTTCCATAACCGAGCCCAGCGACCTAACTCACGTTACCGTAGTAATAACTCTAATTAGAGAATAAATTATAGTAGGCCATTCAGCCCGACGCGTCCCAACCCAAGTCAAGGGGATATCCATTCCTCTTGGGGGGTTTGGTATGGCTAAATTATTTCTCCCCTGTTCCCTTTTAGCTAAGTACGGCCCGGTTAATAGAGAATGGATACCCGTCATCCGAAGATGTGTGTTCAGTTTGTGAGGAATAATAATTAATAAGTGCGAGAATTACTTCACTGATTTCAAAAATTATTAACTTAGCATACAAATGAATAACCTTAAACCGTCATCGACGTCCTATCAATTAGGACTCTTCGGTAAAGTATAAGATGCTTCATCCTCCTAACGGGAGTTCGAAACAATATTACTGAACAACCTCATTAAGAATAGTTGAATCTATCTATTACCATTTTTAAAAGTATCTTATAGTAAAAATTACCTGTAACTAGTAAATTCAATAGAACTAAGTTTCTATTATACCTAGATTTGTGGTTGAACTTGAATATCAACCAACGACTCTAACTCCGGCTTATTCCCGGACCTCGGCTGTAGTATTAAATTCTCAGAGTGAAGGAGAAGAATAAGTAGTAAGGACCTAAGGTTCCACGAATTCTTATTCAAGTTATTTGTAATGTTTTTCTATCTAATATATGACGTTTACGAAATATATGAAACATAATGAAATATAATTAAAAGTATATGAACTGGTGAAGTAGCGTTCTTGGGAACTAAGAGGCTTAAGGGTAAACAGGTCATGATAATTAATTACTTAAGAATCATATATTCTTAATAACATGATCTTTACTAGTTCAGTATAATAGTATACGAAGTTCTTGTATTATCTCCAAATAACGGGAATGGATTGCAGCATCCATTAATCAAAGAAACAGATCTCGAATATCTTACTAATATCTAGAAATTCATATCAAGTATTGCCTGATTCATTAAGTAAGTATCGATTAACCTGAGGTATTCACATATAGGTGTGTGAGTTGATAAGATAATAATACTCCTCTTGCTTCAAACTCCTGTGAAGTTGTAAAATTTCAGACAAGTAGCACCAATAATAATTTTAGTGTATGTTATGAACCTCTCACAATAATAGTATGGGAATAATAACTTGCACTAAGTGGCGTTTCTTTTATCGTTGTGATCATAGCTACACAATATTTAAATTTATATTATTAATAATAGGAATTCTCATCTTGAGAGATGTTGAAAAATATATATATAAGCTATACATGTTAAACTTCAGTCGGTTATCAGAGATCTCAGTGAATCAGGCTGGTTATATACATGCAGTTTACGAGTATATCCATTTTTAAGATATATATATTATACAAACATCGAAGCATAATTAATATTAAAATTATAAAATAAAAATGTAAAATTTTGGCTCATTGAACTCCACTTATTGGAATTAGTATTACAGGTTATTCACTTAGTTTGAAATATTCGTTCCTCACCATGGCTTATCCATATCTTCATTTATTGAATCTACGATTGCACTTGAAATTATTATTGTTGTATTTGTAACTATTATTCTTATTTTTTTAGCTGTTGTATCTATTGCCATATATATTGTTGTATCCATAATTGTATCCATAATTTTATTCATCATAGTCTCCATAATTGTATCCATCACTGTATCCATCATTGTTGTTATCAAGATACCTCATGTTATGATTGTTATTATAATCTTTTGTAAAATGAGTATAAGGTGAAGTAGTTTTTGATTCTAATCTTTGCTTTGAAGATGTTGGTGATGTAATTGGATATGAACTTCCTTCTGAACAAGGTGATGCAGCACTTTGGACTTTGCAATCTCTTGTAAAATGTGTATGGTTTCTACATAATTTGCAAAATTTACTGCTTGCACGTTTTTTACTTTGCCTGGGTTCTGAATCTTGGATATGAACTGAATCTTTAATACCTAATTCGGGATCATTAAGTTGTTTATCAGCAGAATTGACGTTGCCAGCAACTTATTCATCAGATCTCACATCAATAGCTTCAGCTTCTTCTTTAACAATATCTAAATCAACTTTGTTATTGGTGGAATGGACATTACCAATAATAACTTTGTCATTAAAATCAACACCAACTTTAGATTCATTAAGATCATATTCAATAATATTCACTAGAGTCCATGATTCAACTATTATAAGAGTTCAGAGTTGTAATTAAACTTGCTGTACCGTTTATTAATAATAGTTCGCTGTAAGACTTTTACTGAAAGAAAAAAGAAGAAGAAAGAGAAGTTAAATCCTACTGAGCGATACTTATAAAAATGTAAATAAACATTATGGAGAGGTTGATATTATGGATGTAAGTGACTGTAGGAGAATATGGCTAAGGAGAGCTTAAGCAAGATCTATTAGATCTGGCATTACAATCAAAATATCTGAGTTATTGGTTCTCTCGTAATAAATTCCTAAAGATTATGATGACAATTTTATATTCAATTATTCAATTTAAGGCTGTTTTTCTCTACCCAGTTGTAAGCTTCATATCACTAAGATAAGATAAGATAAGGTTGACATTACCAAGGGTCCAACTAATGCAGTCCGATTAGGGATATCACATGAAAACATTTTATGAAGATTATGTAGATAGTAACTTGTTTTATATTATTTTGGATTCTCAAGGAATATCCGAATATAATATGGTATTAAATAGGTAGGTAAGTTAAGCAGTTGGTAGAACTTTTAACTTTGAATCAATACTCTGCCAAGATAATTAAAAGCCCGAGTGTAGCTCGGAACAATGGACCCAACCGTCCGAGCAGCTCCGAGCGGTTAGAGTAAAATAAAAGATCGTAATTTGTAACGTTTACTGTTATAAAAGGTTAGTCTTATTCAATTCTGGTGCAGAGAAGTATTATAATCCTAGATTCCTATATCAAAGAGAATAGCGGCAGAAATAAGAGCAATAGAGGTTTGGAAAGTTGAATGGTTCCATGAAGGGAGGTAGAAGCAAGTAGGAATTGAGAAGACACTACATTAAGTTATAGCAAAGTTGATATTCTATATAAATGTCTATATTAAAATTAGCATTAAGAGTGTGTTTAGGGCAAACATTACCAAGCAAATTGGTTGCATTATAGGAGAAATTCCGAGCATAGCGAGTTATAACGGGTCCGGACAGAGCCCGGCCACCAGAGGCGCGTGTAGGGGAAATGGTGAAAAATATATTCTTCATCCTATTCCTTTATCACGTGATACTTGTCTTATCCGACTGCATTAGCTGACGTCCCACCTTCCGAATCAAGCAAGCACTTGGACCCTTGATAATGTCATCCTTATCTTATCTTATCTTATCTTGGCGACATGAAGATCATCACAACTAGGTAGAGAAAAACAACCTTAAATTGCATATTATTGAAGAATTGAATTTACAATTCTCATTATAATCTTTAGGAATTTATTATGAGAGAACCAATAACCCGGATATTTTGATTGTAATGCCAGATCTAATAGATCTTGCTTAAGCTCTCCCTAGCCTTATATCGCACAGCCACATACATCCCCATAATATTCAACTTCTCCATAATGTTTATTTACAATAATAAATACCGCTTGTTAGAATGTACCTTTTCTTTCTTCTTATTTTTTTTTCTTTCAGTAAAGTTTTACAAAGAATTTCTATTAATAAAAAGTTATACTCTAATTGAATCATGGACTCTATTATTTCTCTCACCGCTCATTTAGTAGCACCACAACACAAATTTTTAATTAGTGTTGCTGCTTGTATTGGTTCTTCATTATTTACTCCAGAAGAAGTAGTTCAAAAGTTTTTTCAAATCCAAGAAGCAGCAGTAGAAACTGGTCTTGTTCCAGTAGTACCTTCAACTTCAACTATTACTGAATTTTCTTTACCCACTAGAACATCTACTACTCCAAATGCTTGTTTACCATCCACTGTACTTCCATCAGCTACCGCTTGTCCTCCAATTTATACCGCTGAAGTTGTTTCAACCTATACTTATCAAACTTATCAAACAACACAACCTACTGCATCTTCTAATTTACTCTTTGTACCATTAGTATTAATTGGAATTTATTCTCTTTATTTACTCATTCGCTCTAGAAAGCATACTGAATCCAAACTCATCACTTTAAAATGTACTGAAACAAAGATTGAAGAACCTGTTGAATTACTTGAAGAATTATCTTGTCAAAACTTTATATCCAATCAAATCAGTTTATCTAAGTTCTTACGTTATGATTTTGCTTGTAAGAGAAATGAACAATTATTTGAATATTTAAAACCTGTTTTCAATCCAGGTGATATTGTTGAAGAAGATTATACTGATTCAAATAGATTAATTATTACACCATCTACTTATGAAGTTACTGATTCATATTGTGGAGAATGGGATTATGCTCAAATGGGAGCAGATAATACAACAAATCCAGAATGGAGCTGGTAAGTATACGAATGGGATGATGTAGAAATTAAAATTATTTACTAACTACTATAGGTCGCAATATCACACTATTAATATTGGTTATGCAGATTTATTAATCCAAACTAGATGTATTCAAACATCTACTTTTCAAGTTCAAGAGATTCATTTTATTCACATTACTTTCAAACCAATTTATGATAATGATGCTATTGATATCGAACCAAGTTATTTACCATTGATTATTGAAATTATTTGCATGTTTTATATTCAAAATAAGTTTATGAAATTAAGAGGAGGTGATAAAGTTGAAAGTAAAGTTTACAAGGAAATTGAATACTATCCAACTAATGATGAATGTCGAATTGTTGAAATTGAATCTGATGAAGAATTTGATGAATTAGATATCACCCAATTAGATATCACTGAATATGAAATTAATTACGTTAGTGATGTTAATGATATTGACGATAAAGGACTTAATGGTGGATTAGATATTATTAGAGGTGAATTTGGTGATTCTGTTGGATTAGATGAATCTGAAGTCGAAGTTTATGCTGAAGAAATTAATGGTGAATTAGGTATTGTTGGAGGAGATGGTCCTACTCAATTACATACTACTGAATGTGAACTTAATGAATCTCAAATTGAAGTTGATTTTAATGAAGAAGTCATTGGTAACGTCGATTCTACTAATAACGAACTTGGATTAAATATGGTTGAAGAAGAAGAAGAAGAAAAAGAAGAAGAAAAAGAAGCTATTGAAGTTAGATCTCATGAAAAAGTTGTTGGTAATGTCTATTCTACCGATAAACAACTTGATGATCTTGAATTAGGTATTAAAGATTCACATTCCATTCAAATTTCAGAACCTAAGCAAACTAATAAACGTAGAAGAAGTAAATTTTGCAAATTATGTAGGGACAATACTCATTTTACAAGAGACTGTAAAGTTCAAGTTACTTCACCACCACCACTACCACCACCATCAGAAGAGCAATCTGAAGAAAGCTCAAGTACAACTACACCTCCATCTTCAAATCAGGTATTAGAATCAGAAGAAGTTACAACTCATTTTACAAAAGATTATAACAACAGTTATAGATACAATTATGCATACAACAGTTATAGATACAACCAAAAATACAACGGCAATAACAATAAGAATTACAAATACAAATACAACACTCATAATTACAACTATAATCGTAGATCCAACTATGATGATATGGATAAACCATGGCGATGAAAGGATATTTCAAACTAAATGAATTAATAATTCATATTTTTAATGACCAAAAATTTTGTACTCTTTATTTTATAATTTTAATCCTAATGCTTCTAACAGTTGTATATAAATATATTTTAACAATAAATAATAATATTAATTAATTATACATATGGCGGTCTCTGGTGATAGATGGATGTTTAGAATCCTAGCAGATATGATAGAGTATTTCAAAAAAGGATGCAAATCATACTATAGAGATAAATATAGGGACGGTGAGGTAACAGCTAGTCGTGTTTAATTATATATAATCATATTGAATGCTAATTGCTGGGTTCGATAAGTAATTAAGGTTAAAACATAAAGTTCATTGATGCCGAAAGTAAAGACATTGAGAATGAGGTGCTAAGATAGCGTATATTCTGAAGAATTACATATGCTTAAGGAGAAACTGGAATGGAGTAGTATCATAAATATATTAATTATATAATAAAGTAATTTATATCCTTTTAGAATATATACGCTTAAGTATGAATTTATGATCTAGTTAATATATATTAAGTACCTCCTTATTTTACGATTCTAGGCATGTATATGATCTAAACTAGAAAATCTATGAGACTGAGGTTGTCCAACAACGTTTAAACAACATCTACCGCCCATTTATCATCTGTATCAATTTATTCGGACAGCTTACTTCTACTTCTAACGGCTTGCTGATTACTTTAATAACATTCGCATTAGTTAATACTTCTAAGCTTGTCTTAAGTGGAGTCGTGACGTTGAGCTGGTGGGAGTGAGAAGAAGAACTTTTTTCTATGAGTTGAGGTTGAAGACTTCCCCTGTGTTGAGATTGAAGACTTCCTTATGAGATGAGATTGAAGATTTCTCTACGGATTGTCGTTTTATTGATGAGTTTTATTAGTTAATCCGGATTCTGTATTAAAATGTAAAACTCAACAAAGGAAAGTCAACCCTTATATAAGTATATAAACAAATTAAACAATCATCGGTATATAAAACCCAATTCAGTCATGTTTTGGTTATCCTTCTCCTGCTTCTTAACCCGTTGATCAACTGTCAAGTTAGCTTGACGATCAACGGCGGTTAGATTTCAGGAGATGCCAGCAACGCTCATCCCTCCGTTAAGGCTAGCCAGTTTATCATGGTTACCATGTGATTTTCGCTATCTACCAAAGGACGAAGAATATACATCCATGAGATTTCCTGCAATTTGTTATCAATCCTGCTTCAACCTATATACACCAATTTCGTCGATATTCACTCAAAGGTTGTGAAAATAGCATTATACTCAATGCTTATTATCTTAGAGTTATAGAAGCTGCTGCCGAGTTAGTTTAGATTAATGCTATTAATTGGATATATTTCTTCTTCGCGAAGCGAAGAACAACGGGTCCGGGCAGAGCCCGGTCTCCGGAGGCAAAAGAATGAAATAAATAAATAAATATATTACTATTAGCTTCCTTTATCGAGCCATTTACTATAATCTTCTAATCTTTGTTCTTCATCTTCATCATTATCATCTTTAGTTTTACGAAATTTGATTTTACCATCATACATGAAAGCTTCTAGTTGTTTTCCTCCAAAATATCGCCCATTCATTCTCTGGACACAAAGCAAAGCATCATCTCTGTTAAGGAATTTCACAGTAACAATTCCATCCGATTCAAGATCATATAATGTAACATTACTAACTTGTCCTATATCTTCACAACCTTCCATAATATCTTGTTTAATATCATATGCTGCTGTTGAATCTTCTTCTAATTCTTTTAATGTAAAGACATTTTTTAATACAATTACCTTTTCCCATCGTTTTGGTATTTCTTTTGGTTCATCATCATCCCAATCTGCTAATTTGCTTTGGTTGTTAGTGAAATCGGTTTGCTGCCTCCGGCGGCCGGGCGCTGCCCGGACCCGTTGTTTCGAGCTGCGCTCGAAGTTTACTTACTTGTTTAACTTCTGTAATTTTTTCTGAATTTTAAACTTTTCTTTTGCATTTAATTTCGGCTTTTCATCTATATGTTTATTGTTATTGAATTCTGCCTTTTGAACTTGAATTTTCCCATTTTGATTTCTCCCTGGCTCCCCCGGCCGTAATTCACTGTTGTTCATCATCTCAATCGCCAATGGAGCACTTTCGGGTTTGAAATACACAATTAATGCGTCTCCTTTCACCTTGCCATTGGAATCTTTATATATTTTGATTTTCTTTTGTCCTGTATTTAAATCTTCAGCAATTACTCCATATTTTGAAAATGTATAATCTAGTTCTTCATATGTAACATCATAGGGAAGATTTGAAAGATAAATACTTGTTGGTTTTTTATGATGGTGATTAGCTTGCTCTTCTGTTTTTAACTTCTTATTCTGCTTTGTTCCCCGGACACGGTTCTGAGTCCGTTCGACTTCATCATCAAAATCGGCATCATCTTCTTTCTTATTCTCAAGATCAGGTTTACGGTCGCCATTACGGTCGCTCCTGCTCTCGATCTTACTATCTACCTGACCATCCTCCTCTATTTCCTCCACTGGTCTCTTAAGGCTACCCTGATAAGCTTGTTGCTGGGATTTTAAATCTTCTTCTGATAAAACTGGAATCCAATTCCGAACATCTTCATTATATTCATATTCCTTACCGGATTTATCTTCAAATATCCATTTATTAGTTATTTGTGAATATGCAATTCTTGGATCTTTTGCCCATTCAGAGGAAGTGGAGGGCTTTCCATTTGGGATTGGTGGGAAATCTATTTGTGGTTCGCTCATTTAATATTGGAGCTGGGTGGAGAGCCAGAAATTTTAGTTTGGTCTGTTATGTTTGTATGCACTGGTCGGCATGACAATGAACCTAAAGAGGGTCTGTGAGTCCTTTAATGGGATATGAAGAGAAGTACAAGGCAATGGTAAAAGTCAAAATTAATTGTTAATAATTTAGTAGTCTTTAATCCGTTCTCAAACAATTCTAATATTGATGAAATACTATACTAAGATAAGATTCATAAGAAGGAGTTATCTTTGGATACTTTGTGGTCGTGTGTTTCTGCTGTATATTCCATTCCTAATTAGGAGTGCACTTCACGACGATTTCTATTTCACCGAGTGGAAACTCGCGTTATACTTAAGTATGGTTCTAGCTTAGAAATATATTTCATCGTTAAATTGGAAACTAATCGCTAGAAAATTAGAAATTGCATAATACTTAATATATTATATACTATTTTACTTTAGGTTATATGAAAAGGTTACAGAACTAAGTATACTGAGAGCTTTTGCTTGTTTGATGGAAATCGTTCGAGACCAAATATACAACTTGTACACGTGATATTATTTAGGTTTAGCTTTAGCGTTTAAACTCCCAACCTTACTCCCAAAGCAGGGTTACAAGTTAGTACTTAATTATAGGGTAGGGTTTGTAAATTAACGTGAAGTAACGTAGCGTAGCCCCAATACACATATTCCATTGCTACAATTGTAACTTTTCTTTTTACCACATTCTTATGTTGAGTTCTGAATTGTGAACGAGTTTACATACGGGTTATAGGAGAGCTTTTCTGAACTTCTTGCTCATGCACCTTAATTAATTACGTACGCGTATATATATATAAAGGATATCTACATTCTATATATATATATCGGACATAGGTATCTATGATCGGGCTGATTTGGTAAATTTATTCTATAACTTAACTCAAAGTAATTACAAGAAATTATGTTCTATATATATAGTTAATGAAAACGATTTTAATGTTTATTTACTTATATATATATATTACTTATATAACACGGGGGTGTCCTGATGAAATATGTTCGAAAATAGGAGGATGAGGAAGAGGAGGAGAAGTGGGAAAACAATCAGGAATGAACAGAGAGGTGTATGGCTTGATTCATTGTAGCCCGTCTCCCATCACTTGCCATTACCCTCCCCCTTCAAACTCCCAATCACTATAATGAGGATTAGAAATTAAGACATAGTAAATTGTAGCAATGGAATATGTGTATTGAGGCTACGCTACGTTAACGAGAAATCTTCAATATAACGGCTACAGTGATTCACACTTTCTGTTCAAGTAGAAAATACAGTACTAAGTATGAATGTGAAAATTGATGTAAACACAAATGTCTGTATGGTAATTATCAACTAAAGGTGTTTCTAATAAATATATTATGCAATTGTATTCGAAAGGTTAAGAAGCTCGTCTAAGTGTTATACTCTTATCGTAAATCCATCATCGCGTTACTAGTTCAAGTGAGTGTACTCCTAACGAACGATGACCACTAAAAAGGTTTATAATATTAGGCACATATCAGTGAACTCAGCTACGTTACAACTACCTCAAAGATGGAAGTTAGCGTTACGAGATATTCTCTTAAATTTGCACTTTAACTACTAGTTATATATATTACATCATAAAACCGGGCCCATATTATCAATGCTTTCAAAGTTTACATGCATATAGCTAGCCCATTCATTCGCAATTTTAAGTCATTTATTGATATACGTGCATAGTTTATAAAACCTTAATTAAGAATTAGCTTTATTATTCTTTTTAATCCTTCACAGCTTTAGATAAACTGAACAAGAATCCACATTCATTCTTGGTTCTCTCGTTATTTACTCAGCTCACCCGCCCTACTAGTACCATTCCGGCTTGATCGGGCTTGGACGCTAGTGCATGGTGAACGTTTGTGACAACCGCGCACGTTAGTCGCAACTTGGTTAGCCTTGGTTAAGCTATGATTTTGAGTTGCATACACATGCATATATGCGATGAGATACGGTTATAGCATACTGGTCGTTAACCTTAAATTATCTAAATACAGTATATAAGAATCATCTTTAATATCACTATAGTACCAATGTTTATCTAATTTTGTGAATATATAATATATAACATTAAACGACTTTAAACCATTTCCTCCTAATTTATCTTAAACTAAGCTACAAATCCTACCATTAAACCAAACTGATCTTTTAACCTTAACCACTTTAATTAAATATTACTTTATTGCTTTTAAAAAAATACAATTAAATTAAGAAAAAGAACTATAACTATAACTTATAATAAAAAATATATATAAAAATTTATGATAATAAAAATTTCCTAGAAAAGAAAAAAGAAAAAAATAACCTAAAATCGTACACTAATTTTTCTTTTGTGGATACTATTCAAATTTATAATAAGAGAGCAGCAACACCAGCAACGGCAGCACCAAAAGTGCCAACTCTTAATCCATCAGCAGCATTGGATTCAATAGTAGCAGGAGCGGTTCCAGAAGCGGCTTCAGTTGCTGGTGGAGCAGCTGAACCAGCAGCACTTTCAGTTGCAGAGGCAGCTGGAGCAGCAGAAGTATCAGCAGCAGCAGCAGAGGATTCTGGAGCAGCAGCAGATGAAGCAGCAGCAGATGAAGCAGGGGCAGCAGATGATGCTTCATCGGCACAATCAGTTGGTGGAGATGGTGGAGAACCACTAGCAGTAGCATCATAAGCTTTGAAAGCAGCATCAAAGCCAGAGTTAATCTTGTCAAAGATAGCACTAATTTCCTTAACATTAGCACATGGAACCTTCTTATAAGCACCAGCTTCAAGATCATAAGTCTTACCACTAAGACTAGATAAATCACCTTGAACAATTTGTTGAGTACCAACACCAATAAGATCACTTGCTTTATCAGTTAAGTCAGATAAAAGGCCAGTAACAGCACCACCAAGAGAGTTAAGAGCATCACGAATTTGAGAAACATCAGAATCAGAAAGAGTTCCAAGACTGTTTACTTGAGTACTAGCTGCCTCAGCAGCCTTTTCAATTTCAGCTTCAGTGGTTTGAATTGAAAGGGCACCATTGATACCTTGAGATTTATCAAAAGATTTGACAGCACTATCAGTAGTTTCAACAGCCTTTTGAAGATCGCTAAGAGATGAAATGAGTGAAGCAACATCAGCAAGAGCAAGTCCTGCAAGAAGAGAAGTAAGAACGAGAGTATTGAATTTCATTTTATTATTTTTGAGGTATTAGTGTTTTTATTGAATTAAAAAAAAAGGTTGAATTAGCGAATGGGCTTTTATTCTGATGAGGAAAATAGAAAAAGCTCTTTTACAAGTTGGAATCTCATGACCTTTTATAATAAAATTTTTATTCACAAGTATAGTTTCGAGTTTACCTAGAACTTTAACTAAAAATTCCAATAACATAAGACCGAGGACCTTCAAAAGGACCAATGTGGGGTGCATGGAGATATGAGGGGATATAGCATGTCAAAAAGAGAAACATGAGTAACCAAAGTAGGAGGTTTAACGATGGAACTGTTGATCATTACCCTATTATATCAGGGTAGTTGGTTTAGTTACCGTTCCATGGTTGCCATGTTGGTGGTGCCTTGCAGGGCATTAATGTGGATAAAAATGTAGATGATTTTTTGTTTATAGGAAATTCATACGGGGTTTTTTTTCCCAATGTACTAGTATAGTTTGTGCTAATATTAGAATATCAAAATAAACTTCTCTATATATAGGCTCACCTCGGATATTGAAAATGCCAAGAAAACTTTATATAAGTTCTACAGAACTTTGTTTATTGTTTTGAATTACCTTAAGTTTGGATATGTGAAAGGGGCAGTCTGCATCGTTCTAGAACCAAATTGTATGGGAATTTCATGCTGCTATGGCCGAGTAGAGGAAAAATTATCATGGCAACAGAAAGAGATGTTTGAATTAGTTTAACGTTTAATGATGAGCGGTTGATAAACTTGGAATAGCAACACAAGTATATGTGCAAATGATAAACAACGGTAATTTTTAGGTAGGTTTATAATAGTGTATTATATTGTATATTTAAATTATATATGTTTAGTGTAGCTATATGTTTTGATTGTTTAAAGGAGAACGTTAGATCAACCCTTGTTCTTCTTTATGATATTCGCAATATTACCATAAAGTATCTTCCGCCCTGATATGATGACGGTATAGTATTAGCAACATCCCCACTTGATAGTGAACCTCGGAATCGCTTTAAGGTTCGAGTTTTATTTTAAGTGGAGAATAGAGTATTGTATTGGAATGAGGGGATAGACGATCGGGTTATGTCATGACGAACATCATGATCGCTTCTTCCCGGGTAACAAGAGAAGACCGAGTTTTTGTCAAGTTTTTTTTGGTAGAAGAGAAAGTATAAAGGGATAACGTTACTATATGGTTAAAGTTATTTATATAGAGTAAAGTTATCTCGCCTTAGGTTAAAGGTTAAAGATATAGATAGAATATTATATGATGGTATGGTAATTACTACACTGCAATTCTAAGTAAAACCTACTTTGAATATAATGAAATCATATAATTGGATAAAAGAAAACCGAATTTAAATTAACAAAATACAGAAGAGAAAAAATAAAAATAGAAATTATATGGGAATATTACAAACTAAAAACAAAATGGTTTCTTACTATTAAATATCATGAAAAATCTATTACATTTATAAGAGGAGAGCAGCAACACCAACAGCAGCTAAAGCACCAGAAACAGTGAACATAGAGGCACCGTTGGATTCAATAACTGATGGAGCAGTAGAGGTAGAAGTACCATTTTCAGTGGCAACAGCAGAAGTAGCAACAGTGGTGGCAGCAGCAGAAGAAGATTCAGCAGCAGAAGTAGTGGCAGCAGCAGAGGTTTCAGCAGCAGTGGTTTCGGCAGCAGTAGTGGCAGCAGCAGAGGTTTCGGCAGCAGCAGAAGTAGTAGCAGCGGCAGCAGAGGTTTCAGCAGCAGAAGTAGTAGCAGCAGCAGAAGCACCACAAGTTTCAGTAGCTTCTGGAGCAGATGGTGCAGAACCATCAAGGGAACCAGAGAAAGCAGATGCTAATGAAGAGAAATCACCATTAATACCAGCAAAGTTGGATTCAAGAACTGGAACAGCACCATTTGGAAGTTGCTTGAAAGCAGCAGATTGGAGGTCGAAAGTTAAACCAGAAAGGGAGTGGATATCACCAGCAACAATTTGTTGAGTACCAACAGCAATAAGATCAGATGCTTTGGAGATAAGAGATGAAGTGAAATCAGCAATAGCAGATGTAACACCTTCTAATGGAGAAGCAAGAGTGGCGGCATCAGCACAAGTTAAACCAGAAGCACTAGTAATGGCAGAGGTAACGGCTTTAGCAGCACTTTCAATATCAGCTTCAGTGGTTTGAATTGAAAGAGCACCATTGATACCTTGAGATTTGTCGAAAGCTTTAACATCAGAGTTGGTAGTTTGAATAGCAGATTCTAAAGCACCAAGAGCAGAAGCAATAGCAGAAGCATCTTGAGCAGCAACAGCTTGGAAGAAAGCTAAAGCGGTAGCAGCAATAATAGTATTAGTAGAGACCATTTTTTAGAAACGAGAGGAGATGATTATAAATTATATTAAAATTAATCAGTTGGATATCTAAAGAGGAGAGAAAAGAAGAAGAAAAAGGAAGAGACTATAGGAGGAATACAGTAGTTATTTATATACGAAAGTAACTGGAAAGGTCGGCCGGGTACAAATATATCTGACCACTTAACTGAGGGGTGTGCATGTTCCTGAGTGACATTGAAATTTCTTATTGCAACTGGAAATGGGAAAGAAAAAAAGAAACCTTCTCCGAGGAGTACGATTTTAAAGGCGGTAATTTCAAGTAAATTACTTTTTATTCCATTATTACCCCCGCAGAGAAAATCATAAAAAGTAGTAGTACATGCAAAGTGAGGAAGAAGCAAGAGAGAGGTGAGAGGGAGAGGTGAGAGAAAGAGCTAGAAGAATAGAAGCTGAGGAAGAAAAAAAACCGATGAAGATGACGATAATGACGGAAACTTATTAAGTCTAACTAAATATATATATGTATACAGAAATGAAATTAAAACTTTATATAATCCGAATTTATCCGCATTGTAAAAATTTAAATAAACTTGGCTAATAAATGGTAAAGTTTATAAATCGAACATAAGAAGATGTTAAGACATAAACATGAACAATCATACAGATTAACAGTACGTAACGCCGTACATAAATGAGGATATTAAACTTTTACTGCATTCCTAATAAATGGGAACCTGTGAAAATATCGGAAAAAAATACAAAGTTTACCATTGCTAAGCGAAAATAAGCTTAGACAAGCTAAGAATTAATACCGATGAATAACTGACAATTCCACATCCATGCTATTCGGCTCTATCGGCCTACTTACGCCTACTACTACTTACGCTTGCTATATTTCATTGTTACCCCTCTTATATGCAGTACGAACCGAGAGCAGGATTCGGCTAATCTGCTGTTAAGCTAGTAGCACTAGCCCAGCCTGAATCACACCCCGCTGTATGCATATAGTGCTAAGTAAAGCGAGAAAGCCTTATTGGTTAGTGAACTCGGCAGTTGGGTCATCGGCAACAACCACTGGTTTGGGCTACGATCAACGCTAAGTGTGGGGAAATTTTTCATAATTTATGTCTGAATTAGGAGATATCTTAACAAAGTTAACCGTATACTTTAAAGAGAAGTGTTCGTAGGAGATCTCTATAATAGTAAATACGCATAAGAGATTTTCTATAATTTGACCCTGACAGAATCAAACGGCAGCAAAGGTATAGGAAGGAGACTGAGCGATCTAGAGGAGGTTGGCGAGTGCAAGGGAAGAAGAAGTTATGTCTTGATGGTTGCTTTGAGGCAGCACTATGGCATAGCATAGCATATGCATTGACTCAGTAGGTAAGTAGGTTAACTGATATTGAAGGTTGATAACTTTACGTTAAAGTTTATGTAGGTTTTATATTGATAGAAGGGAAGGTTAACTATATTATTCTTTATACATGATATGATTTTCCATTAGGTGATTTTCAAAAACTTTTCATATTCAATTCACCAATTCGTTTCATTCCGATCTCGATCTTCTTTAATTCATATAGCCTCGGATCCTTTCTTATGAGGGGTTTATAACAAGATCTGACACAAATGATGCCAAGATCTCTGTGTCTTGTTTACAAGAATCTATTTTTGGTAAAAATCAGATTAAGTATTCCATACAGTCGTAAAGTTAAGTAAAAATCATGCAATAATAACGTTAAGAAATTTAAAGTTAATGATTAATGAGATAAAAGTGACAGTTTAAACCTTAACGAGTAAGCGATTATTTGAAATGGGATTATATTGAGTGTAGGGGAGAAAGAGATGGGGAAATAGAGCGATTGAGTCGAGTTAGAGGGAAAGAGATCTTTTAACTTAGTCATAATAGTACATTCTCAGTAACGATGATACAATAGTTATGAAGATCATCGGGTAATAAAAAATTATTTACTCCTGTCTATCACACTCACTACAAAAGACATGAAGATCATATAAACATAGTTACTATGAAGATCATGATAAACGCCCCTGAGCGACAGAACTCGTGCTCAAGATTGTTTTCATCAAATGGTGTTTTTTTGGCAGATTGGATATTGATTGGAATGAGTGGCTAGATGGAGGAGGAGGAGGAGGAGGAGGTGGTGGTGGTGGTAAATAATAACATAGAGTATATACAGATTAGAAGGAAATGTATCAGTTGATGACAATTCCTCGCGGAGCGAGGAACAACGGGTCCGGGCAGAGCCCGGCCGCCGGAGGCGTGTGTAGGAGGGGAGGGAGGAGGATAGGAGAAAATTAAAATATTAAAACTTAATAGAGAATTTTGTGAAACAATTAAAAATATTAAATAAACTTATTTATTCAGCCATTTCAGCTAAATTTGGTGCATTATGTTGTTGAGTTTTTTCAATATCAGACATGTCGTTGTTACTAGCAGTTAATTTAATTTCATCATTGTCATTGTGGATATCATTAGCACCTCGCTTGCGAGCCATGTCAGGAATGTAAAATCTAAGATCAACTCTTGTGAGTAAGAGGATGACATTTACAACCACCTCAAAGAAACCGTACCAAATGTAAAATACATAATTGTGAAAGACCCAAGCGTTAAGGGGAACACCAGGACTTCCTCCACCTCTTGGTTTAACGGTGAATACACATGCAACTCTGAATGCAACATTCATAGTGAGTATAAGGGAAATGACGATAACAATAAGTACTGAGCTGTTAATTGATGGACCTTCGGTGTGATCAGGAGTATGGGAATGGGTAAGACCAGAGGCAGGTGGTTCTCTTGATGGAATGATTCTAATTGCCTTTTCTAGGGTATCACCTTTGTAAATTGGGATTTGAGAGCCTTTACGAGGGAAATAGAATAAGCCAGTTGATTCAATCCAAGTTGGTTGGATAGTTGGTGGTAAGAAATCTTTAGCTTGTACTTTTGGCATTCTCCATAATCTATGATCAATGGAACCAGGTTTGAAGGTAAATGCCAACATTACCAAAGTTAAACCGGATAGAGCATAGAGGAGATTAAGAATACCAGCAGCTTGAACAACCTTTTGATATTTTGACCAGGTAGAAGGGGTGAGGAAATAGAGATAAGGAACTGCTTGACCAACAATTGCCATTGCAATAACTCCACAAACAAGTAAATAAACAACAATGATGATTTTATTAAACCAACTAGAAGTACCAGTTTCTGGGTGTCTCCAGGTGAAGATACGATGGCCTAAAATCATACATAAAACGTTCATGTAGAGAACGGATACTTGGTTAAAAGCAACTGAAGTGATACCAGTATTAATATCAAGAACTTCTTTAGCCCATTTGATTCTACAAGCAAAACCAATAACTCTAAATACACAATAAATGAATAAACCAAAAGAAATCCAAAATTTATGACCACGAGAGTAATCTTTAAGGAAAATATAAAGATGAGCTAATCCAAGAATTGCAAATACACTTAAAAAGATAGCAGAAGGAGCGATATCATCAGCAAATGGATAATCTCCGAAAAGACCTTGTAATTCACCAATAACTTGGTTAGTGATGATAGGACCAAGACCAGCAGCACCACCAGCACTAGCAAACATTACATTAGCCTGTGCTATAACTCCTTTTAAACCGGTACCAGGAGCAGCCCATTCTGGAGTCAAAAGAGCTAAGATACTAAAATCGGAGGGGACTGGAGTAGCCATTGTGAAGGGAGAGATGAAATGAATAAGTAAATGAAAATGTAATTTGAAAAATAAAATGTGAAATTCAAAAAAAAAAAAAATACTTGGAAAAAAAACCTTCAAAGTTAAAATCCTATTATCCTTATATAATACAATTATTTATAAGGTTGTTGAATAAACTAACTTTAACTTGAAATCGACAAGAAATGAAATAAAGAATAATAAATAGTACCAGCAGTCAATGAAAATAAATTTTTATTTTACCTCGACGTTTTGTTCTTTATATTTAAACACTGAATTGGATTATTACTTGCTTATAAGTATTATGACGATGCAGTAGGAAAAAGATTACCGAGATCAAAAAAAAAAAAAAAAAAAAGATTAATTAACGAATATTAAATCAACTCTTGTCGGTAAGTAAATAAGATAATGAATATGATAAGGTATACATACAAACGATAATGAGATGGACAAGCTGATGATATAATCTTCCCTTCCCCACTTAAACTACCCTCCTCGGCTTGCTTGGGTATCAAAATTCTAAGATGAGAGGAGCAAATGAGGGGAGGGGTGAAGCAGGTTGTAGCAGATTTCAATTTCATATTTGCTTTTTCTCTTCACCATTAGTTTTAACCTGCAGGGGTATTAATAAAAGAGTGAAGCAAGACCTAATAAAAAGAAACAAGCCGGAAAAAAAAAAGAAAAAGAGTAGAGTAGGTGAAGAAGGAGGGAGAGGGAGGAGGAGGAGGGAGGGAGAGGGAAGGAGAGGGAGGGAGTGCGAGGGAGTGCGAGGTAGAACAACTGGAAGGGCAGTGCTAAACACCTTTATTTTGGACGATTTACTAAAATCACTGAAACATGATCTCAGCGTAATACCAAGTCATAAAGGTACAGTAAGGTAAATTAAGGCAAAAGGTAAGGTGAAAAATCAAAAGTATGCAAAGTTAATGCTAAATTCTGGCAAGCCAAGTAAATGGTAATCACATAAACTACTAGATTAAGCAGTAATAAGAGCAATTTCCTTTAAACACATTCATTGTGGGGTTAATACAATACCGTAAGTTATGTTTAAACTTGTACATAGTTAGTTGTGCGAAACGATTTCTTAGCGCTAAGAATTATCTTGGTATTAGTGTAAAGTTACGGTATATTTATATCTAGTGACCAAATCAATACGGTATACCGATATAGTTCATTCTCGTACCTAATTAGGAGGTACTAATAGAATTAACATCTGACCATACCTTTCAATGGTAAGTATTAAATAATACCAATAGAGTGGTTAAGTTTTAAGTTGGTTAGGTAGTATAGGTTAAAGTTGTTAAAGTTACACGCTGTTGTTTACTTTCTATGTTCTCTTCAGTGTACTATGCGTTGTTCTCTTCACTCTCTTCACTCTCTTCTTCAAAGTTAACGTTACCACCTAATTTTCTGCGTTAATTCCTATCTCCTTCCGACGCATTTATCCTGATCGTCCTTAATCCACCTCGATCCTTCCTATTTCCTCCCTTCTCCTCCTCCTCCTCCTCCTCCTCCTTCTTTCTTCTTTCCTCCCAACCGCTTACTCTACCGCCTAACGCCTTACCTAACCACCACATAAACTCACCTCAAACCCTCCTCCTCCTTCGTAACTCTCTCTTCCCCGCTCTCCACCCCAAATCAGTTAACAATTAATTAATCTTAAAATCCAATTTAAGCGTTTTACTTTAAATTTTACCCCGCCTTTTCACACGGCACTATTATACCATGGCGTGACTTGATGTTTCTGAAAATTTAATTAAAACCCTCCCTCTCTATTATTGTCCTTGATTTAAATTCAATCAATATCTTCCATACCTTCACCACCTTCACCACCTTCACTACCTTCAACACCCAGATATCTCTTCCTTTATTCCTTTAATCCTTTGATTTTCATCATATGACCAGTTAACTAAAGTCATTATTAATTTCCTAACCGAGGATAAACAATGAAATAATGTCAAAGTGGGGTACATAGATAGATTAGTGTATCGAACTGTCAGACTATCCTCGGATAGGAATATTTGATCGGCCGATGAACGGGAAACGGTGTGATTTTACTCCGAGTGAGATGAGGGGAAGTATTCTGTGCATAAGAGATGAGCTTTGACGTGAAGTGAGGGGTGAACGTTAAGTATGCGAGATTGCGAGGAGTAGGAGGAGTGTGGGAGATGCTGTAAGTTAATTATTGATTGTTATGATTGTGAGTGTTTGTTGTGAGTGTTTGTTGTTCGCTGAGTGCTAAAATCTAGTTGTTGCTTGCTTACTACCGATCTAACTATAGACGATCAAATCTACACTGTTGATCAGGTGATATTACTTAGTACTGAGTTGAGAATTTAGTAAATATCTTGCCTTTTTTGTTTTTGTTTCTGTTTTCGTATTTATCTTCGTATTTCGTTGTATTTAGCATATTATTCTACTGCTTATTTGTATTGATTTATATCTACTAACTCTTGTTATTTGTTGATAAGTTGGTAATTTTCTATCTTGCATTTGTATCTCTTTTATCTTGGTATCTTGTATCTTGTATATTTTGTATTTTGTATCTTCTACTTCTTTCTTGTATCTTCTACTCTTTCTACTCTTCTACTCTTATATTATTCTTTTGTTTGTTCTCTTACTTCCCTCTAACTCCCTCTTAATTACTACTCCCTCACTTCATCTGCCTTCTACCCTCATGCTCCATTGTTCCTTATATATTAAATCATACTTATCTTCACTCAACAACTCCCATCGTCACTCAATAATCCCCAACATTATCTTTGCCTCTCGGACAATTTGTTTATCCGAATCATCTCATCTAAGTTCAATTATTTCTATATGAAACCCGCTTTTGAATCGTGTCTGTGAATCTCTCGGTGGTACTCAAATCCGATATTCTCTCTAAACCAATCAATCATTAAAATTAAAGTTTAATCGGATAGATTTCATTCCATGTCGGAGATATTATTTTCCATTATTCGATCTTTTTTTTATCAATATCGAAAGTCCGCGGACTATATAATTAACTATATAACAAGGTACATATGTAGAAATTATATAGTATATACATACAAACCTCATAGGTAATTTTAGGGAATGAGTCAAATGAAATTTATATATATATAAATTTATCGATAAAAGTAAACAATTGTTTGTATACTAAGTAAATAAATTGAATATAATTGTGAAATATATATATAATTAATAGATAATAGGAAATATCTAGAAATACCCACGCAAACTTTTACTCTTACAAATTTATATGTACAATCAACTATACAACTCATACAAAGAAAACTGGCGCACGACGATCATAATCACTAACCAACAACAACGAGCTACCAAACAACGAGAAAATTGGTTATAAACACTATCAGATGAACACCAACCCGCTTACAAAGCGCATAATTCTCGCACCTCCGTGTATTCAACTCATAAAACCTCGGCATGTTCTGCACTTCTATAACTTTATATATTCATTATCTATTCATATCTATTCACATCTATTCACATCTATTCATATCTATATACTACTACTTAACCCTATTTTAACACCTCGCTAGCCAATTGCCTTACAAGATTAGAATTATCATGTTTACGTAGATTTAATACCTGATCTCGCAATTTAATATCAGATATACTACTACCAGTTACATCTATCATAGTCAATAACGCTCTTAACAAATTAACAATCACTAATGGATCTGAACTATGTAATCCTATTCTAATAATAGTATAAAATGTTCTCAAGGGTATCGCTTTACATAGCAAAGGACTTATTCTAATCATTGAACTGAACGAATTGATTAAATCACCATAATTAACTCCATTGGTATTAGATTTTAATCCTTCCAATAATGAATCTACTGCAATTGGTAAACTAAGTCGTTGTTGTACTCTAATATCTCCTCTTAACCACGCAACTAACCCATCATAGATATTTCGTTGCCAATATGGATCACTTGTATAAGTTAAGAATAATTCCAAACAATTATGATTCCATAGTGAATCTCTACTAATCTTACCCGCATGCGTCATATCACATAGCATTTGAAGAGAAAGTTCTTTAATATTATCCCTTTCTTGAATTGATTGGCTACTAACAATATCCATTAGAAGTGGAATCAATCCTAAAGAAGCAGCTTTTTCTTGCCGATTACTATTTAATCTACATAAATTGAATATGATAGGTATTGCTTGATTTAAAAGTTCTTTATAGCAATCATTATTAGTATTTTCCTTTTCCCTTAACACATCTACAATTCCTTTAGTTGTGTCTAATTCGTCGAGTTGTTCAAGATTCGATTGTTGTTGAGAGATATTCTTTATAAATTTAAGAATAGAAAGATGTTGATCATGTGATAATTTATTAAAATTGTTTAATAATTGAGCAACAACTTTAACATTACTAATAGTTTCTTCATGAGATACCATCAACAGCAATCTAAGGATATTGTTAATTACATCATTATTTGATTTAATTGAACATTCAATTGTTAACGTATCAACTAGTGATTGTATAGTATTTTCTTCATTCAAACTTTTATAAATACCTTTTTTCATAATACCACTAGAACCTCTTTCCAATACCATCCCCATCATTATCAATCCGACGCTAACCAATACCTTTTCCTTTTTATAATCTTCATTTAGAAATTCATATAAATATTGTATACCTCCACATCCCATATATATTTGTAAATTTAATAAATTATTTTCACACGTTTGATTAAGCAATAACGCAACTTGTCGCCTAACATGAGAAGAGTTCCTTTTCGATAATAATCTAACAATTACCGACATACCACCTAATAGCCAAAAGTCTTCTATACCATCTGGTTCATCATTTGAAACTAATATTAACACCTCTATAAGATTTAAAACTACTGTTTTACTTGTTGCTTCTTTTAATAAATAATTCATTTTTGATAAACCATAACTTTTAATTAGTGTACTTTTAGTAGAAGGATATTTCTTAATAACAGTCACTAATTCATTTGTAACAGATTTCAATTCTCCAGGAAATAATTTCTCATCAAGTTTATCAACTAATAATTTCATTTCGCTTTGCACTTGCTTTAACTCAAGATCAATTTCATTAGATTCATCAAAATCAATTTTAAGAAACGGATTATCACTATCATTTGTAGAAGCACTCAAAGGATCCTCACTTACAGTCGCACTAGTAGTAGAATTTGCCATTGCTGATACCTTTCTTACCGCAGTTGTAATCGGAGTTGACATCATATTTCCCCTCATCGATTTACTAGACCCTGTTGAAACGTCCCTTATCAATGGGATTGAATTAAAACTTCCAAGATCTTGAAAATCATCAGTATAATCATTATCATTTTCATTCATTTCAGAATAACTATGAATATCTTTATGAACAACCTTAATCTTCTCCTTCTCTAATTTCACATCATCCGATATATTAGATAGTTGTGATTCTAACGAGCTCTGTCGTATCATTGGTTCAGAAAAATCTTTCCTCACTTTGACATTAGGATGTTGTAACGATAGCCTACTATTAATAACTGCTTGAAGTCTATCAACATTTAAATCACCTACTAAATCACCAAAAGCATTATCATCATCATCACGATAATACTTTGGAGATTTAGCTAAAGATTTCTTAATACTATTACCCTTGCCAATTCTATCTATATTTTCATTTTGAATACCTGGAGGAGGTGATTTAAACAATAAACCACCAATCTGCTTAGAAACTTTCCCATTGCCAGGTGAAAATAAATCATCTCCAGGAAAACTAATCTTACCATTACCTTCTCTTTCTGGAGAATTATATAACTTCACAGTTTTAATTGCATCTTCATACTTTGTATCCACCTGATGCATTCTTAACCATGAATGCTTTTGTAGAATACTTGCTGAAACCCGCAAATTTGGATCCTTCTGAAAACATTCTGATAAAAAGTCTTTTAAATTTTCACTAATCCCATCAGGTATTGGAATATCCTTACTAACAATAGCATACAAAGCAGTCATTTGATCTAAATCATAATTTGGAGGTTTACCCGTTAATAACTCTACTATAGTGCAACCCAAACTCCAAATATCAGAAGTAGCAGTAGCACCATTAACTTCAATTACTTCAGGAGCCATCCAATACGGAGTACCAACTACAGCCATATCACGAGATACCGTTCCAACTACCAACTGAGTTGCTACCCCAAAATCTGCTAATTTAATATTCCCTTCTTTATCAGTTAAAATATTTGCACCTTTAATATCTCTATGAATAGTACCCTGTTCATGTAAATATCTTAAACCACGTAAAACTTGCACGATATAACCAGCTAATAGAGGTTCAGGAAAATTGCCAAACGATTGACACATACTACGCAGAGAACCACTTTCACATAATCTACCGAGTGTTAGTAATGCCTCCGGCGGCCGAGCGCTGCCCGGACCCGTTGTTCCTCGCGAAGCGAGGAAGTACTTACTCCAGTATAATGTTTAATGTTTCTGAATCTTTAATGAATCCATGATATTTAACAATGTTTGGGTGTCGTAAACTTTTCAATAAATCAATTTCATTCATTAGATCTTGAACTTCATCGGCTGATCTACCTTCTAAACCAACTCTTTTAATAGCGACCATTTCACCGGTTACCTTATTAAAAGCCTTGTAAATAGTAGCCGAAGCTCCTTTACCGATTCTTTCCCCAAGGACCTAATACATATTGTTAGCTATAACTGGATATTGAGAAGGATACTAATGAACATGACTTACATAGTTGTTTAGTACTATATCTGATTTCAGACGTTGACCAGGTGTAGCTGATACTATATGATTCAGGCGTGGGGGTTTTCTAGGAGTTCTAGGAATAGCAACTAAATTAGAATTCATTTTTACCCCATCACGTTTAATGATTATAGTTAAATTATATATTTCGATAGCAAATCGCGGTTTGATCTCGATTGTTTACATAGTCCCCATAAAGGTTAGTACTTAACAATGAAAGATGCATATGCAGTAAAAGGACGTTCCGCCGGAGAGCAAAAACTCCCCGCGAAGCGGGGAACAACGGGTCCGGGCAGAGCCCGGCCGCCGGAGGCAAAAGAGGGAAAGGTAGAGATTTTAAATTTCATTCCGTGCTTTCTCACGACGTCTACTACGTTCAATTAATTCGACCTTCTGGTCAATTTCAAACCAAAGTCTGTTATCTTTTATAAGGATTTTCTCTAACCATTCATGGAAAGTTTGTCCAGTAGAGATTGAAAGTTCTTCAAATGTTTGTACAAGAGGAACTAGTCTTTTTTCAAGATCAGTGAGTTGTGATAGTACTGGTCCTAGTTGATTCCATGATGGAGGGGATGATGTTGTGGGGGTGGGAGGTCTGATTGCGCCAGCTCCTTGGTTTGCATCAACCAAATGGCTTTTCTTTAAAATTTCATCCATAGATTTTGCAAATGCTTTTAATTCATTTTCTCTTGAAAAAACAATTTGAATCTTTTGTTCCAAGGTAATGGGTGTGTCAGGTGATTCTTTATCCTCAAAATCCAAAGGCTGTAGTAATGGCCATAATTTAAGGGTAGTTAGTTTATCAACCAGGTTTATTAAATTAGGATCATGTAATATTAATGAATCTATGGAGTTATTGAGGTTTTCTAATTGAGTGTAAAGTGAAGGTGATGGTTGTGGTTGTGGCTTTTGTTCTTCTGTAGATTCCAATTCTGATGAATATTCCTCTCCATGTAAACTGAGGTTAACTTTATCAGACAAAATCTGTTCTAATTTATTGATTCTTAATTCTAAAGCATTTAGCGCGTCATTTGACGTAGAAATAGTAGACATTGTTTCAATGATGGTAGTAATTATTGTGGTAAATAGATGAAATTGAGTGGAAGGTGATACAAAGTGTAGATAAATTAAGTCGTGTATGAGAATAAAATTGCTAAAACAACATTCCCCTGGAATTACCCTTTTGGGATCTAATTATCCAAGTAGACGTTTCCTAACCTAATACTGGGCCCATAGTTACTCCTTTACTATCGATATATTTTATATAATTAATCAATTATATTATTCTTATATAAAAGCTAGTAAAACTATAACCGTTTTAAATCTATATACACTAAAATATATCCTTAACGACCCTGCCATCACTCAAATCCATCGTCAATTTCAAATTGCCCAACTCGAAATTTCTCACCTGCTTTTTTATCATATGATGTTGAATTATGGTAATTCTTTACTCTACTACGTACATAATCTGTTCCTTTAACCGGTTGAAGATCTTGATAACGACCCAACCTCTTCAACAATGGACTAGGAGCAATAGTAATATCTGCTTCACCAGGTCGAAGAAAATAAAATAGCCCTATTCTTGGATTTCCAACTTGATCAGGTGGTGGCCTTACAACTCTATGAATTGTACTTTTAAAAAATCCATTACTCCAAAATGATAAAGTATCACCAATATTACATATGATACCCCCTTCAACCGGTCGAACGTATTTCCATTGTCCATCAGAAACCTTAATCTGCAATCCACAAACAATTTGATTCCATAGTAAAGTAAGACTACCAAAATCAGTATGACCTCTAGTCCACATGTTTTCAACTTGTAAATCCTCTTCAACAGTTCGTGGGTGATATTCCATATATCTTAAATGATCATCACTTGGGTCATCATATTTATGTCTATCAGCCAAATAATTTTCATCCAATTCAAGAATGATAGCAAACAACACTAACAGCTTCCTAGCAACTTCATGGCCCTTTCGAGAAAACTCTTCCAATTCCTTTCTATGATTATGAATAAACGTTTGTTTATAATAATCTTCATAATATCCCTTCTTAGTAAACTTAGCCATATTAAAAGTTTCAACATTATCAGTAACATCAGTACCAAAAATCTTCTTTACACCAGCTTTCTTATAACCGAAATAATTACCATTTTCGAAATCGCATTCAAGTTTCGTCTTCTCTTCTAAAGACTGAGTAAAGAAATATTTCCCTAAAGCAAATTGTCTATCTACCTCATCTTGAGGAATGCCATGACCCACCAAAGCCCAAAACCCATCTTTTTCAACAGCTGATTTCAATTCCGAAGCCAATCTTTCCTTTCCACCCGGAGCATCAAATCCTGATAAATCAATAACAGTTAAATCTGCCCAATCCAAATCATATTTCGTAGGAGTAGGAGGAACCCATTTTGGGATATTTTCATTAATAACAACCATATTATTATATACAAGTATAAATTAAACAATTACAACAACCCATATATGTTCATTTGAATCATCTTATTTATATCCCCCCCACGAAATCATCGCGGAATATGATTAACCAACATAAATATAATGAATCTACTAACTAATTCCGATCCAAAATTTCGTCATGTCACGCTCACACCAAACCCGTTAACTCCATTATTTCCGAATACGGTAACCCCGCCGGGCACTGCCCGGACCCGTTGTTCCGTCGCTCCTCCGCGAGGAAGTGTTAAACCTCTGAATACCTTTTAATTCCTCGCATAGCGAGGAACAACGGGTCCGGGCAGAGCCCGGCCGCCGGAGGCGCGTGTGGGGGAGGGGGAGAGGAAATAAATTAATTGGAAAATAAAAATTGCATATCAGCAGGAGTGAGTTTATTCATTGCAGCATCATCGGAACCGATGGTTGCTTGAATCATACGGGCTTTCTTTTCTTGTAATTCTATGATTCTTGATTCAATACTATCTTCGATTACTAACCGGGTGATTTTAACTGGTCTATGTTGTCCTATTCTATGGACACGGTCTCCACTTTGCCATTCTACTGACGGATTCCACCAGGGATCGAGGATGAATACTTGGGATGCTTCACAAAGATTTAATGCTACACCTCCTGCTTTTAATGATACTAAGAATACTTCTACTGAGGGGGTATCCATGAAATGTCGGATGATGTTATCTCTTTGGGTTGGAGACATACTACCTTGTAATTTAACGGTTTGAAATCCGGCTCTTCTGAGTCGCCATTCAACGAGATCTAACATGCTTGTGAATTGACTAAATACTATTGATTTGATTGTTTGCTTGTCACTACGAAGTTTATAGAGTTCTTCAACAAGAGCCTCTATTTTTGTGGAACTTCTCCAACCGCCCGTCATGTTGATTCGATTGACAATACTGCCCTTTTTAACTACCGATTCATCTACTTCAATTGCTGGTGCTGTTAAATCAATTGTTAATTGAACATGGCAAACTGGGCATTCTAAATCAGATTCTACACCGGTCCATCCTTCAACATATTCTTTAATACAAAGTCTACAGAAAGTATGATGACATTTAGATTTAATAGCTTCTTCTGCTTCATCATCACAAATATTACAAACAAGGAGATTGGTTGCTTCATCACCATTAGAACCAGCTCCTATATGACGCCTTAAAACAAGATCTGGATGATCAGCAATTTGTCGCATTCTGGTGATTAATGTGAAAATATTTGCATAATTATTAAGAACAACTCCTGAATTTACATAAGTGGTGAATTTACGATTAGAATCGGAATAAACTGATGCATATAAATCCTTTTCTTCTTCATTAAAATAATCTCTTCTAATTTCTACAACTCTAGGTGGTAATCCTAAATCATCAGCTCGTTCAATTTTGGTTCTTCTTAACATTATTTGACCTAATAATGTTCTCATATTATTCATTGCTATTCCTCCGTCCCCAGAAAATCCATATCTTTGAATATGCTTTAATAATGAATGATTAAAGAAATTAACATGTTGCATTACTACATGATTACAAACATCACATCGGGATGAAGTAGTAAATGTCCAGTGATTACTCGAACATTCACATTTTGTACAATAATATTTACAAAATGGTTCTATTTTAAGAAATCGAAGAAGAGAATATATTTCTCCAATTCTATTCTGTAATGGTGTACCAGATAAACATAATCGATAATTTGCCTTCATATTAAAAACTGCTCTTGCTGTATTGGATTGTCGGTCTTTAATATTATGTGCTTCATCAAGTACAATTCTATTAAAATGAATCTTATGTAAAGGGGATTCTTCTTTTACAATACCATTTTTACGACGAAATCCACTTTGCTGTTTACGATATACTGATTCAACTACTGCGTAGGTGGTTAAAATAACATTAACCGATTGTAAATGTTCAACATCAGACGATCGATTTTGACCATGATAAACAAGAACTGATAATTTTCCCTGGGTGTGTAATTCAATTTCATTCTTCCATTGAATAAGAGCAACAGTAGGAGCAACAACTAAAGTTGGCTGTGAATTTTCTTCATCAGACATAAATAATGCTACTGTTTGAATTGTTTTTCCCATCCCCATCTCATCAGCTAATATCCCTCCTTTATAAATTCCCTTTTCTTGTTTCAATAACCAATTCAATCCTTCCTTTTGAAATGGTAAAAGGTTACAACCCATACCATCAGGTTGTGCTACTTGTTCAGGTTTAATCTTATCGCGATTAGCAATATCTTCAAAGATAGTTTTTAATTCAGGATGATTTTTATGAAGATTTTCATTTGTTTTTTGAAATATAACAACATGACGAGGGAGTCTAGGAAGCTTTTCCTTTTTACTTCCTCGTTTACGTTTAGGAGTGGGTATAACATTAGACGTTTGTACAATAGCATCAATATCTTCATCATCATCACTATCATTTAATTGAGATTGTTTAATTCTTTTCTTAACTACTTCATAATCTTCATCGTCTTCATCATCGTCTTCATCTTCTTCATTATCAATATAATCTTCTTCTTCATCACTATCATAACTCAATTCCCTTTGTTTCTTAGCTACAGCCTTCCCTTTTCCTTTCTCCTTTCCTCTTACCTTCACCCTTCCCTTTCCCCTTACTTCCCCTTTCTTCCCTCCCATCACCCCCTCCTCTTCTTCCTCCTCTTCTTCCTCCTCTACTACCCTTCCTGATCTTCTACGTCCTACCCTAACCAACCCTGCTTGTTTACTTGACATTGGTAAATCCAATACATCATTATCATCTTCATTACTACTAGGAGGTGTAGATAATTCACCTCCTGATGATCCAATGTTAGGTGTACTATCCACAGTAGTAACATCTTCCAAATCAACCTTACCACGTTTAACTCTACCCTTTCCAACCCTACCACCCCTTCCTACCCTACTACCAACCTTTCTCTTCTTCTCAACAACAAATCCACCTGCATCGGAATCATCACTATCAATCGCTACAACTTCCTGAGATCCACTAATAATTACAATATCTACTCATGTTAGCAATCCATCCCTCTCCCCGCGCATCTGCCTCCGGCGGCCGGGCTCTGCCCGGACCCGTTGTTCCTTGCTTACGCAAGGAATTTCTATCCTCTACTCACCTTCATCATCACTCTCAACAACACTCTTTCTTTTAACCATTCTAAAAATATCTCCTTCCACTTATATAATTAACCACAATATTATAACACTTCTCCACTATCACTATTTCTCTATCTTATCCTTACTTCTTTCTTTTCCTTATGTATATATCTCTTTACTCAACAACTACTATTCTCTTTCCTTTAATAAGTCTCTTCTTTCCTTCTTTCTTTCTCTCTTTATCTCTTCATACAAAAATCTGAAAGGGAGGCAAATCAAAACATGGTAATCCGTTTACCCTATCTTATCTTTTCTTAATAATAGCGACCACCTCCCTACACGCCGAAAAATTCATATGAGCCTCATTATATGCGCTTTTTAATTAAAACCTGCATATTTCACCGCGTATATTTTAGGTTGCCCGAACTTAAACACGTAAAAACGCGTGCTAATCATCCCTAACCCTTATAATCATATGAGCTCAAGAGTCTCCTCATTATTTTCTTTCTTTTGCCTCCGGCGGCCGGGCTCTGCCCGGGCCCGTTGTTCCGAGCAAAGCTCGGCATAAAGATTCTTAAGATGAGAGTTTTATAGCAAGTATCGCTTTCATTATGCGGTTATGTTTGCTCTTCCGTTGCGTAATATACTACTGGAAGATTGGTTTCCATTATTACTTGAAATATATTTGAAAGATTATTACATAGATTGGTAATTGAGTTTAAGTAAGTTAATTATCTACCAAAATCTCCACTATAGACTCATAAGTGAAGTTAACTATAGTAATGTCAACATAGAATAAATGCAAGGCCGTTATTCCCCGTATAGTGATCACACTATATTTACTATGTTAACCTCAGTTATTTCTGGCTTATTCTAATTATATTCTTGTTAAACGATAACAGTAGTGTGTAATAAGCATCATTATTTATAATTATCAAGTAAATTATATATGTTTTCTAATAAATTGAATCTTATACCTGTACTTGAACATTTCATACTCTCGTTTAAACGTTGTAAATATATCTCGTCATCTCAACTATATCATTCCAGTACTTCCTTCCTACAACTCAATTTATTCCTCCTTTCAACTGCTCAAAATGTAAACATAAGCTATATAGCTACTGCTGCTGAATTCCTAGAGAAGCGAAGACGGCAAAAACTGGTGAATCGATCTGATAGAATTCCGTAACTTGAGTGGTGATCAGCAGGTGGGTGATTGTCATATTTACAAGAATTATCGCTGTTTCTATCTACCAATTGTGAAGCTTTCAGTCAACTCCATAGATACATCTACTTAAATCTCTATTTAATTCCTAGCATAAAACAAGCGTATCATAAGACATGGTATGAAAGTACCGCACATGGTGTTAGCAGATTGGTACTTTCTGTTGACTTGCGGTTTGGAGAATACTTGCTACAATGATAGTTGCTGCAGCTCAGTCTTGACAGCACTGTGTATCTACTATGATTTAATAGACGAAAACGCGGAGAAAAACCATATATTATATTGTAATATATGTAAAAACACTTGTTTGAATAAAGTTGAGAAAAGGAAAAGAGAACAGCTGAAAGGAGTATATATAGAAAATGTTACACTTTAGTTGGTTACTCTAAATCAAACACTAATATATAGCAGAAGTCAACACCGGCCTCTCTACGTAATGATATTACAAAATGGGATTCCGATATTCGGAGAGTAGCGAGGAACAATGGTCCGGGCAGTGCCTGACCGCCAGAGGCACATGCGAAAAGTGAAGGAATAGATAATTTTATTAGGTGCAGCTAAATAGCAGTTGTTTCCATTCTATTAATAACCCAGTGTTGCCTTCGCTCCCGCTGCATCCTATTCGTTACCGTCTCGGTTTTTATACTCTTTTATTATCCTATTGCAGGTGTCTCCTTTTTGTTCTACGTGAATTGTAATAGGAAGAACCTGATGATGATGATGATGAATTTGCCATCCATGCATGATCCTGCGTATCATGTGGAGTATCATCCCCTGAAATTTCTTCCTCCTCCTCTTTCAGCTCTTCCTGCTCTTTCAGCTGTTCTTGCCTCATTTTCATGAAACACAATTGACCGACGACATATATCCCTAATCTGCCTCTCTTCCAATATGATAATATTTGAATTGTCCCTTTCTGGCCCAGGCTCAATTGTATAACGAGGAATAGATATGGTGTTAGGAGCAAAGTTAGTAGCATTTTCAAATTGAGGAGTATAAGGATTGGATTGAACAAACTCAATCTCAAAATCTCCTTCATGTCCGTAAATGATTTCAGCGTTTACAGCAGAAAAATGCACCAGGTCACCAATCATTGGCCAACTTCCATCTTGAATATCATCTGCTACCCTATTCAGCTGGTCACGAACGAGAACTTCAAAATTTACATTTGTTACACGATTGTCAGCCAGTTTGTGAGCACGTTCACCAGTTCGTGATTCCATATCTACATGGACTAATACAACTACTGGTATGGTGGTATCATCTTTTTCAAATTGAAACCACTCACATGTTCTATTCAAGAGAGATTCTTGCGACTGTGATACTGCAACTTCAACCACCATTACCGGGACGCCACCATTTCGGCCTCTCCAAGTAAAGC
>JAJMID010000094.1:0-54616 GCA_030583405.1 Sugiyamaella americana
CACTTAAACAATGGTAACGCCAAATTTTAACTTAAACTCCATACCTTGATACTAACGAAACCCCGTTATAATAACAATTGTAAGCTGTACTATAGCTAATTTTGTAATTCATTCATTCAATTGATAATAAATTCACCTGATATTTCGATAAACACAAAATCATTTCAAGAATTTGATCGTCAGCTATTTACACTTATCGGTTAATTCACCACCATCTTGATAAATTCATTATTGTTAAACAGATTTTACTAGATATCCCCACTATTTTTCACTTTAACTTTTAGACTTCATTCTACTGTAACTGAAACCCATACCTCAACAAAGTAACTTGATATTTACGCATTTGTTTATATCCACTGCTATCACTATAATAGGGATTGATAGAAGACGCGACAAAACAACAACCATATTCTTCAATCCAATCTGTATAATTTGTATCTCGATTATCATTCAGTTCTCATTTATCTTCTTATCTTATCTCCATCTTTGTATCTCGTTATTTATCTCATCACCTCACTTCTCTCCATCTCCCAGCATTCCTCTCCTTAATTACCTCAAAAGTATTTAAACCCCTGTATTTACTTAATCAACTCAACAATCATCTATCAATATCTTTACTACATTATCATCTAAACTTCAACAATGCCACTATTCTCAAGACGCAAGTCTGATAGAACTTACTCTCTAACCGCTTATACTGGTGTTGGTGATTTACCTCCAAATAGACATCTTCCAAGTCCTGCTGCTGTAGCTGCTGCTGCTAATGTTGGAACATTATCTCAAGCATCTTCTTCAAATGCAAGATTATCTTCTGCTGCTGCTGCAACTGCTATTAGGAGACATTCATTAACCAATGATAGTTTAGAAGTAGCCAATCAATTTTCAAGATCTAATTCATTATCTAATGTATCAAGTGTTCCAAGAACTATACCAAGAGTTAATAGTGGTATAACTCGTAGTCCAAGCGTTGGTCCTTCAACAAGAGCAAGACCATCATCTGTTGGCCCTGCTCCTCGTCAACCACCATTAAGAAATTCAACAACAACAACCACAACCACTACTACAACAACAACTGATTCTCGTAGTGGAAGGTCTATGTCATTAACTACAACAACTGTTAGAAATTTAGGTTCATTTCAATTAATTTCCACAAAAACTATACCTTTACATAATACACCAAAAAGATCATCTACTGGTAATCGTTCAGGTTCTCATGCTTTATCATTTGAAAGTGATTTAAATCCAGTATCGGAAGAAGATGCAGAAAATTTAGTTCATACAACAAACTTTTTCCCATCGGATCCATTACCAAGACCAAGAACAATTCCAGCGGCTGGCAATGGTAGTTTAACACCAAAAGGTACTCCTCAAAGAAGTCTTTCTCAACGTTCTTCTACTCCTCAGCGTACTCCTCAACGTACTCCTCAACGTACCTCTCAACATATTCAACAACGTACTCCACAACGTAATTCTCAACACCTTCAACGTTCTCAACCATCCTTTTCAACATTAAAAGAATCTGATGATGAAGATCCATTAGCAACACCAAAACCAAATCAACAGCCTCTTAAACATGTTCCTCCTTCAATATCTGTTTCTCCAATGAAACCAGCATTAAAAGATTCTTCATCACTTAATTCATCATCAGATGGTGATAATCAAACTGGTACTACATCTGTTAAACGTAAAAATACAAGAGTATCTTTTAGTGGAGAATCCGATATCGAGTATATTCCACCATCTGAAGGTTATAGAGAATTCTTACAACCATTACAACCACCACATGCAGTAGCAGCTTCATTAGCAGCAAGAACTCATCCATTAACAGGGGGAACTCAAGCAACAACTCGTAAAATCTCTAGTCCTGCTGCTACTGCAGCTGCTGCTAAATCATCAAGAGCTTTATCTACAGTACCACTTCGTCATGAAGATTCTGATAGTGGAAATTCAGTTTATTCTGATGCATTTGAAGATCCTATAGAGACAGAAGTAAAAGCTGCTGCTGCTGCTTCTTCTATAGCAGCTACTCCTGTTGTTAAAAAACCTCTTAAACAATCACTTCGTAAGAAACCTTCAAAGGAAGTTGAGATTCTTCATCATCAGCAACTTAATCATCAAATTGTAAATCAATCACAAGCAAATAATACAAAAGCAACTCATAAACAATCTAGTTATATTCAACAGACTGATGCCCAAGTAATTAATCCTCAACCAGTTCATCACCCACACCATTATAGTCAATTAGCAGTTGATAGTGATGATGAGCAACAACATCAACACCGATATGAAGCAGAAGCTGATGCAGATGATATTGATAATATTTCATTAAATTCTGATTCTTCTTGGAAAAGAGGACGTGAAACTATTGCAAAGAAAACATTCAAATTCTCTTTACGTGATGGTTCACCACCTAGAGATTCATCTGAATATGAAGAGGATATTGAACATGCATATCATGATAATGGATGGGTACAACCAACAACTAATGCTCCAGTAAATTCAACATTGCCATCATCTGCTGAACAAAAAGGTAATACTCGTTCAATTCTTAAAAACAACAATGCTAATTCCAATCTTAACAACTCAACAATTCGTAGAAACAGTGTAAATTCACCTCCATCGCATTCTACTCTTGCTCGTGGTACTCAATCAACCCCTATCAGTGGAGGTTTTAGAACTCATTCTTTACGCAATAACATTCAACCACCAGACTTTTCTCAAGCTAATAACCCAGTTCTTCTTCAACGTACCAACTCAAACTCATCTTTTGATCGAGAACGAAGAAATCGTAATTCAACTAAATTTGTTAGAATGAGCATGAGAGAACCACAATTGGTTAGACCAACACCTATTCACCCACCACCAGTTCAACAGCAACAACAATTTAGATCAAGAATAATTGATAGTGATTCAGATTCAGAGGATTTACACTTACCAATATCAGTTTCAGCACCAGCTGTTGAACCACCATCACCAAAGAAAAATAAGTTATTATCTGTATTCTCTCCTCATAATACTGCTAAAGTACTTGTACCAAGACAAGTTTCAGGTGAGAAACCTTCTAGAAAAGCTTCTAAACAGCAGCAGCAACAGCATCAACGTCAACAGCATCACAGTGATTACTCTTATGATAGTGATTTAATTAAATTTAATCCTGATGGAACTATTTATAAAAAGAAGAAATTCCCTGCTCTTAGAAAAGTATTTGGACTTGATTAATGTATTTTTCTTTTAATAATCTAATTTTTTATATATATATTTATTCTAATAAACCCATTTCCGCGTTCTTATTTTGCTCCACCGGCTGGACTCTGATCCGCTGTACATATGGGTAACTTTTTCCTCAGCAGTTCCGAGTATCAAAAAGCGCGTGGAGAATAACAACTGGTCCGGGCAGATCCCGGTCGCCGGAGGCATGTGGAGTAGGGAAAGTAAAGGTTAGTTTATTATATAAATATAAATATAAGAATTTAAGATTGTTGTTCTTCAAGTAAATCTCTATCAGTTTGCTTAACCGAACCAAGATCATCATCATCATCGTTAACTTGTTTATCGATTTCATCGATGCGACGACGAAGCTCACCAGCAACACGCATACCATCATTGATGATACCATCAAAGACATTACGAAGCGTAGCAGCTGCTGAGATACCCCGTTTGGAAGTATCAAAGATACCAGTACCTTTGTTAGTTAGATGAACTGATGATTGTAAAGAATTTGAAAAGAGTAATTCTAAAGTTTCATCAGCAAGAACAACCATTCGGAAAGTTGCAAGATTCATAGTGAGTGGTGCATCAGGATTAAGTGCTGCATTATGAAGATTTGATTTGGATGAAGTAGTAGTATTAGATGAAGATGAATCGGAATCTTTCTTTTCTACCGGAGTTGCATATTCAAATGCTCTTTGAATGAAATTACTAATTGCTGAAAGATAACGTGCTGATTGTTCATGTTTAATTGAAGAAATATCTAATAAAGTTACTGCTATAGGTTGTTCATCTATTTCACCACGTTCATATTCTCTTTTAGTTTCTAAATATTTATCATACTCTTCTCTATTCTTTTGAATAAGTTTATTTGAATCTTCATCAAGAATTATTGGTTCTTGTCTCCAAGCTCTTGTTAAGAATAATAATCCTTCAGACATATTTAAAATTGCTTCACGATCAACATTACCACTTCCTTCACTATCATACAATTCAAAGAAATTAGACATTGATGTCATGAGATCTGGTTCAATTAATCGATCAAATCCTTGAACAATATCTGATAAAGTTATTAACCCTTTAAGTTGTGTATCCCAACGATGATATAACCTTTCCACAAAATCATGAGGTGGTGGTAACTGAGTAGAAGTGAATTTTGAATTAGCATTAACAGTTCCTACTTCTTGATAAACCGGGTTCATCCAATCCACTATTCCTGCCATAAAAACTACAAAGGTATCTAAATTCATTTCTGATTTTGTATTACCAAGTCCAATTCTTGTTTCTTGTAATACTCCGTAAAATCTATCATATGAAACTGCTAATTGATCATTTGTCATGTTTTTACATTTTGGTAGATTTCTAATTTGTGTACGTTTAGCAAATATTTCAATATCCTTTAGAATTTGATTTTCATATTTTGATCGAAATTGATTAATTGTTTCATCTGTAATAACTGAAAATTCTTTAAAAGATATAACCATTAATTGTTGAAATTTAGTAATTGATCTCATTTTCTCTGACTTAGAATTGGGATGTGCTGATTGATCTAGAGTAGAAAAGTAATTCTTTAAAATTTGTATAACTGCTCCATCGTCAGTTGCATCTAATAATTCTTCACCATTAATACGAAGAATTGCTAAAGCAACTTGAAATAATGTTCTTGAACCTTCAGAAAAGAATATATCAGCAATTCTAAATGCATAAACAAGTGGCATTGAATTTATAAAGATTGATAAAAACCACGGAAGTGAAACAACTGAAAGTTGTACATCATACTTTACTAAATGATCCCATAATACTGGCATGGTTTTCTCTACAAGACTTTCTAAAACTTTTTGATCAAGTAATGTACCATACATTGTTTTAGAATAATAACCAGGAAGTAATTTATCACAAATGGTATTTAAACACCAGAATGCTTGTTCTTCAGATTGATAAATAAGTAATGCTGCAACAACAATATTCATTGCTTGACAATAACCAACATCAGGATTCTTCCATGAATAAACAGTGAGGACTCTTCTCAATCTATTAATTCCTTCTGGATCTTGATATGCTTTATATTCTGGTAATGATCTATTTAAATCTTTTTCAATTTCATCAATAGCTAAAGAAGTACGACCATCAAATTCTTCTAATAAAGAAGAATATAATCTTTGATTTTGCATTCTTAAATAAATTGATCCTGATGTTAATTCCCACATTTCTCCTCTTAACTTATTTGGTAATCCAATTCTTATTAATTTATAAAATCCCGGTTGTCTTATTATTGATATATTTCTACCATGTTCATTAAAATATTCCAACCATAATCTCATTTTTGATTTATCTCTTAACTTTCTTGAATCCCCTGGATATCTAAAAATATGTCCTAGTCCTTGAGGTGGTTCGGTAATAGATTTCTCCCCCTTGTTATGTAAAACTAAACATTCCGAATAAAAGCTATTTAAAAATGGTCTCAATTGTTTAATCAAAGGTAAATTACTTCTTAAATTATCCTTCAACAACTTACAAAATGATTCACAATGAGATCTTAACCCTACAAATTGAATAACAATTGAAATTCCATGATATAAATGAATTGATAGTGCAAAAATATATGATTTGGATGGTAATCTTTCAACTCTTCTAATTGTAACTAATGGTAATATGAAATTGCAATCTTTAGAGTCAGTGCTAGAAGTGAATACTATAAATGATTCAGAAAGATATAATTTACCTTGATATAATGGGATTCCTTTACTTGATGGATTATCATCTGGCAACATAATAGAAACTTCTGCTGATACTTGATCCATTAAACTTTCTGATGGTGGTAATCTATAATCAGAAGTAAATACTTCATCTCTTGTTAATTTTCTGCTATAAATAGAATCTTCTGGTTTTGAATTATCAAAAAGAGATAATTGAGATGCCTTTGATTTTAAAGCATCAACTAAGAATGACATGATTAAGAGAGTAGGAGGTGGAACGAATTGCTTTAACTAATTAATATTTTCTTTCACTATCTCCAAATCGCCTTTCAATAATTATCAATCCCTTGCTTATCACTTTGTTAATCGATTACAAACTAAATTCTACTATCAACTCTATCAATATCTTAATATCACCAAGGAAATTTCGGAATCCACAAAACTTCTCTTCTATATTCAATTAATAAACAAATAAATCTTCATTAAAAAGTGAAAACTAAATATCAAAATAAAATCCTTATACCAAAGTTATAAAAATCTCAATTCTAATCTAAAAATCGAACTACTTAACTTATATTTACATGAACATCTTACTTTACCTGCCTCTTAGTATGTGAGGCTCATTGTCCGCTGCCTCCGGCGGCCGGGCTCTGCCCGGACCCGTTGTTCCTTGCGAAGCAAGGAATTATAAGATTCTTTCTGTATAAATATATTACTCATATATTCTACTTAACATAGTCATTTCTTATATTGTCCCTCTACTATCTATTTGTATCAAAATTCTTACGATCCCGCACCGACTGCGCACCATCATCTATCGACGCACTTCGACGTTATCATGAATTCATCATAGGTGTTTCACTTGTGCCTCTACATACTGCCTGAATATATAAGTTGGTCTTAAACATATTTGCCTATATGCAACCACACGATAAATAACTCAAAACATTAATCCTATTATTCTATATCTATTAATTACCGTTTTAAATACCTCAAAGATATCCTCACTCGCGCCTGTAGTTGTCTGTAGGAGATCTTTTACGACTGCCACACCACACCCGCAAATCCTATTCTGGAAATGGTCCCTGCGCAATCTTATCCTAATATCTACAAAACGATTACGTAACATAGAGAGATAAGTTATTATATAACACACAGTATATTCTCCTGAAAGTTACATTGCCTATGGTATCTCTAATTTATATAAGATAACAAACATAAAATCCGCAACTATAACATATGTTAAAGTTCAGGTTTACAAGCTAATTCTCGAACTAAGTCTTAGCAGTATTGTGCCCATAGACCGGCACTGTTCCCCCACATTTTCCCTTTTCACACTCTGTGTACACACTGTGTGTGCCATTGTCCCTGTGAGGTCGATCGACCCGCCGGAATCGAACGCATAGTCTGACGGGATTTTTATAGCCGTTATATGTATTACCTAATTAGGTAATTAGAGGTCACAAATTTCAAAACTGCCCACTCAACTCATCTCGAGATGTGTGATTAAGGTGTATGCTTCACGGGTTCATTATAGGATTATAGACTAGTAACGGTTAATTATATACAAAAACACAACAAAAATGTCCAGCAACGTTTCAAGGTTAGTATTAGAAGAATGGGATATAGGAGTTAAAAGGTTAAAGGTTCAAAGAAGATGTGATATTTGATTAGATAAGAAGTCTATGAGGAATGCAACAAGAGAACTAGCGATAATATCTATATCTACTTTAGTTTACGTATTAATACAGTCCTATGGTAGGTTAGTAAGGTAGGAAGAAACTAGTTTACACTTACAACTGGGTAAAAATGATTAAGATGAATCAACACCTAAATATCAGTTAGATACCAACCTGGATGATCTATAGATCAACTCTCAAATATCAACATCAACTCTCTTCATTCCTTTTAACTACACATACATCCACATGGCCCCCTCTTGACATCCTACTAACATATACAGTACCCTCATCTGGGAAGTTACTCGCCCATACTCTAGTTATCTCGTTAAGAGAAGAACCGCTGGTGGAATCCAAGTTTCTCGTGATCCACTTAACGTTACTGGTAAATACTCTTACTCTCAATCTGGTTTCACCAACGAAAAGGCTATCGGTGTTATCAAGACCCCAGAAGGTAACATTCAACTCCTTTCTAAAGTTACCAAGAACTCCAACAAACCAGCTAAATCTGTTGCTGTTACTACTTTCAAAAAATTCAAATCTCAACGTGCTGTTGCCGCTGCTGTTTCAAAAGCTGCCCAAGGTTACAGAGATGATCTTGTCCACGCTGCCGTCATTAAAGCTTCTGCTTTAACTCATGCCAACAAGACTAAAAAAGTTTATGAAAAGAAATCCAGAAATTAAGTTAAATTATTTGTGTAACTTTTTGTATATGAATCGATGTCAAAAATAAGAAAATTAAGCTAATTAAGGATATTATCGGTGGTGGGTAATCTCGTCTAAGCAATGTTTAGATTGAGATAGGAGGATAGTATAAGGATGTTAATATATAAATGCTTATAATTAAGATACAAACGTGAGTGGGTTGTGGAAACAGAAAAGGTTATTATTCTTTCCTATCATCCTTCAACCTATCTCAGCATTTAATATTCATTTAGATTAAGAGATGGTAAAGATTGAGAAGAAAAGATGATAAGCAACTTAGGTTTAAACGACCTTGTTTTCCAACCTGGTGTGATGAACCTTTTAACAGAAAGGTGCTATATTATTAAATATTGACAATAACTTAGCTAGTACATAAAGTTTAAATTCGCGATAAACTAGCGATATCTACCACGTATGTAGTAAATTATAGATGAGGAAATTGATTTAAAATCAAGCTATTCAAAGACTCTTATTATCTCTCTTTCAAAATCGATTAACATAAAGTGTACCTTCACCTAATGGGATACTACTGTACATACAAACCAAAACCAGCCGTAGATGCAATGCTGCTTATATACACTGTACACTATCATTAGAACTTCATCAAACTTAACGGGATTAATTCAATTATCAATAATTCCACCAAAATGGCTGGCAGTATCGTCCATGCTTTTAAATGGGATACTGAGCAAAATCAATATTTCCTTTCTTTAAGTCCTGGTAGAGATGATATTGGTCTTTATGAATCAAAGCATCAAGGGAATGGATATGTTACAACAAACATTGCTAGTTGTACCGATTTAGAATCAATTCAATGTTATACTTATAGCCCATTAGATGATGGTAAGTATATTAGATATCTAGTAAGGATAATAAACTAATTTGCTAGGAATTGTATGTGCCGGGCAATCTAATGGCACTGTAAATATTTTCAATATAAGAGATACAAATCTAGGATTCTCAAAATTAAGACCAAGACAAGCAAGAGCTTGCAATTCTGTTTCATTTAGTAGTGTAGGGTACTTAGCTACTGGTTTAGATAAAGTAAGAAATGATAGTTGTTTATATATATGGGATATTGATCAATATAATAGTAGATCTACTGAAAGTGCTTCCTCAACTATTAAAAAGAGTTCATCACAAATGTCTCCATTACATTCTTATTTACCAAATGAAGTAGTATCATCTGTACAATTTCTACCTCAATCTCCAAATGTTTTATTATGTGGTAGTTATAAGTTTTTACGTGAAATTGATATTAGAACTAATATTACAAGTTTTCAATGTGCAAGTAAATGTTCACAAGGAATTACAATAAATCACTTAAATGAATGCTATTTTGCTTCATATTCAGAAGACGGAACATTTTCAATTTGGGATAGAAGACAAATGAAAGTAGGAGTTTCAACAAGTGAACCTGCATTAGTAATGAATAAATTATTTAGTGATTCAAATTCTGGTTCAAGTTCAAGGAAATTAAACAGTAGTTTTAGATTTTCATTAGATAGAAGTGATGAATTTACAATACTTCATGATGGTAATATGTTAAGAAGATGGCAAACTGGTGTTATACCTGGTAATAGTAAAACATCAGGATTTAATATAGGTGCAGGTTATGGAGGAGGTTTTAATGATTCAAAACAACAACAGTATATATCACGACATGATACATTATTCGTTGCTAGTGTACTTGACTCAAAAACTGATTATGATAAAGTTACTGGATTTGATTATGCTAGTGATTTTAATGTTCGACATAGAGTTAGTTTTATGTGTATAAGACAATCAGGTCAAGTATTTAGAATGACGGTTATTGAAAGTCCTGATGCTTTGAAATTTGATCCATGTAATGATTTAGTTGTAACGGAACCAGAAAGAGTAACTATCTTGGATAGGTCACATCATAAATCAAAGTTATCGACAGAAGGGGAAAATAATAATACTACTACTGCTACTGCAATTACTAATGGACAAGAAACATCTGCTGATTCTTCACCAAAAACTCGTTCAAGAAGGTTTTCTTCAAAAATATCTGCTATAAGTGGTACTATTACCGATGAATCTGAAGAAGAAGATATTATAACTGAAGGTATTTTACCATACGATTTAGTATTAGAAGGTGATATTTCAACCATCATGAGAAGAAGAGCAGTTCATGGGTATTCAACTGATTGTGATAATAATATTAATATACTGAGTATGTATGATTCTACTGAAAGAAATAACAATATCAAATTCACTTGGAATTGGTTATCATTAGCTAGAAAGTCGGAAAAAAAGTCACTAGTATCACCTATTTCTTTAATAGATCTTGGATTTGAAGGAGTAAATGGAATCTGGGAAGGGTGGAAGGGTCTTATTGGGCAAAATAGATATGAAAACAGTGAATTATCCGAAAAAGAATTTACAAATTCAGTACAAAAATTACTTTCAGATAAAAGGAGAATATTTACTTCTCCATCAGTATCAAATGGTAATAAAGAAATATATCGTCAATTATGCTTACGAGTTGCTGGATGGAATTTTGAATTATCTCAATTGAATGATAAAATAAAAGAGTTACAAGATCAAGGTAAACATGAGCAAGCTGCTGGTTGGGCAGTATTTCATGGAGATGTGGAAGGAGCTGTTGCTGCTCTTGCCGCTTCTCGAAAAGAACGATTAAGATTAATGTCCACTGCAGTTGCTGGTTATCTTGCATATAAAAATAATAATATAAATAGTCCATGGAGAGAACAATGTAGAAAGTTAGCATCTGAATTAGATAATTCATATTTAAGAGCAATATTTGCTTATATAGCTGATGGCTCTTGGTTAGATGTATTGGATGAAGGATCATTACCACTTAATGAAAGACTTGGTATTGCATTAAGATTCTTACCTGAATCTGAACTTACTGCTTATTTAAATAGATTAACTGATAGAGCAGTGTTGCATGGTGATTTAGAAGGTATAATATTAACTGGTTTAACTCCAAGAGTAGTAGATCTTTTGCAGTCTTATGTTGATAAAACTTGTGATGTTCAAACTGCTTCTTTAATAGCATCATTTGGATGTCCTAGATTTTTTACTGATACTAGAGTTAATAATTGGATACAAGAGTATCAAAGATTATTAAATAGTTGGAAATTATTTAAAGAGAGAGCTAAATTTGATGTTGCTCGTACACAATTATCTCGTAAATCTAATGGTGAATTATCTGCTACACCAGTTCCTCGTCAAATCTATCTCCGATGCAGTAGTTGTAAAAAGACAATTAAACCATTGGATAGACATTCAGCAAGGGCAAAGCAATTGAATAAATCTACCCCTTCTTCTGTATCTATAGGAGATATTGGAACTAAATGTGAAAATTGTAACTATCCACTTCCCCGTTGTGTTGTTTGTCTTGAATCATTAGGATCATTCAATGCTGGACCGAAGATTATATCTGCTCCTGACCCAGTTAATACATTAGCAACTCAATTTGAAAGATGGCCTACATTCTGTCTTTCTTGTAATCACGGGATGCATGCTGGTCATGCGGAAGAATGGTTTTCAAAGCATGATATTTGTCCAGTACCTGATTGTAATTGTTTATGTAATACGAAGTAAGAAGTTATAATTTATATATTTATATAGATACTGCGAGCGAGCAGATTAACATTATCCTCAGAATAGCTAAAATCTTATAGATATATTATTTATTTAATTGAAAAATTCATAAATACATTATTTATTCACTTGAAAATTTTCTTCTGCTAACGTTGTTCCTTCCTCACAACAGCGGGTGATCCACAACCAATCAACTATTCTAACTAGCTTTCTCCTTCCTGCCATAAGTTTACGAATTGAATTTACTCTACTCTTGTCATTATCATGAACAATAACATGCGTTAACGATACATTATCAATATTATCTTCAATATTTGCACCATTAAACTCCGCATATGTTTGGATATAATCAAAATTATCCTCTATCTCTTCTACCTCTTTATCATCGATAATCATATCACCCAATAATCCATTACCCTTTGCAAGAGATGGTCTATCAAAATAAATAATATAATTGGGAAATAATAAACCTTTAAATGAACCATTACCTATATCAACTAAATCAACCAATAATTCTCTTGTATCATTACCTTTCACATGTACTAATTCATTCATTTGAATTCCATCCATTATCACCCGTAGCTGCTTTACAGTGATTGGTCGTTTATAAGAATCACCATATTTATCAGCATGAACAGACGCAAGTTCAAAAGTTTCAGGAATTCCATAAAATAAATCATTTGGTTCAAATTCAAGCATCTTATTTGCACTAATACAATCAAATATCCAATCTGGCATTATAATATCTTTTGATTGACTACTAATAATAGATGCTACAGCTGGTAACCCCATATCGGCAATGACAATTACTCCAGGAATTGAACTTGATTGCACAATATTACCCCCATGTTGTTTAATAACTATTTCTAATTCTCGCTTTGTCATGCGTTTTGGACTTTTAACAGCATCAACAACAAAGAAAGGATTTCCTTGGAATATATTATCTTTCAATGCAACAGTTGAAAGAGCAGTTTTATAATTCACTTCTAAAAACTGAAGTTTTCCCCGACCAGTTCCTACTGCTCTTTTCTTTCTTGCTCCTGCATTCTGAACCTTTTCAGCTATTGCTTTATTTACATCTGTTTGAAGGGAATTAAATTCATCTAAACTTAATGATTCTTTCCATGTTTTATCCTTTCTCATTGCTTTAAATCTTGGGAATCGAAGAGTTTGAGTTGTTCGAAATTCACTACTAACTATTACTTGGGCTGCTTTAACTTCAACTACTAATGAATCATCAGGTTTAATCCATAAATCAGGCATCTCTTTTGGACGTCCAATCTCCATGAATTCATTAGGAGGATGTTTAGGGTCCCATTTATGCCATTTACCATCAGTAATATGATGGAGTTCTCTTAAATCACTTGCAGTAAATCCTCCTCCTACTTTACAAAATGACCAAAACTTCATGGGGTACTTTTTATCATTAATTCTTAATCCACATAAAAAGCTAGCAATTTTACTACCTCTTTTACCCTTTCCATAATATCCTGCTATAATACATAAATCTAAATTCTCTCCAAATTCATCCATATAATCAGGTTTTACTTTAATCCATGTATCAATTCTATCATTTACTTTATAAGGTGATAATGGACTTTTTATCACCAAACCTTCAGAACTATATATTGTTAGAATTTCCTTTCTCTTCTCGGATTAGGGGGAAAGAAACTTACGCTTGTTCAATAACCTTTTGAAATCTTTCTTCAATATCTTCAACTGTTGTACCTATCGGATATGGTAATACAACAAAGTATCCCGGAGATGGAGTAATAATACTATCTAATGCCTTTTTCCTCTGTAATAGTTTACTATCCACTAGATTCTTATCATTTAAATAAAGCAAATCAAATGCTACATACATTGGTCTGCTTAATCCTGCATCACGTTTTTCATTATTTGCTGCAGTTTTTAAACTACCAAATGCTACAATTGTTTCATCTGCTGGATCCCATGCTACCATTTCACCATCTATAATACAGTTTCTTACTCTAGAATCAATTACAGTTTTAAGATGTTTAGTTAAACCTCCGGTAGAATCATCAAAATCTTTTCCATACATGTCAGTATAATCTTTCCCTTTACGACTGTAAAATTTAAACTGGACGTCTTCGTTTTGAGTTTGCTTATTAATTTTTCTTGAAAAATGAATTTGAATTCTTTCACCATCCATTTTCTCTTCCATATAAAATCCTGTACCTTCTTTAGGCATTCTATTTACTATATCTTCATAATTAAACTTTCTAAATACTGCTAATTGAGGTTGAAAACATGACATTAAACTAACATGACCTTTCTTATCTGTAATTCGATATTTAGGATCAGATAATTGCCAACATACTCTTTTCAGATCAGAGGTTGTATTAAATAAACCAATTGCATCCGGGTGAAAATTCACAAAAATAGTATGTTCAGTTGCCCCAATTCTTGAATATCTTAAAATTATTCTTATTAACCATCTTAATTCTTCTGCATTCATTCTTGTAATAAATTGACTCATAATTCTTGCTTGACTTGGTTTACTTGCATCTTCACTTAATTGATCTAATAATTCATTAACTTCTCCAATTGACATATCTCCATATCCTATCTTTGTATCCCTTTTCTTAAGTATATCATAGCATCGCTCTGAAAAGTTTCCTGCCGTAGTAGTAGGACCTTGTTTCCATTGTAATAATGATTTTGCATCTGGTGAATCTTTTGACATATTTAAAACTTTTACTAGTAATTTGCCTAAACTATTTTCTTTTAAATGATACATTTGACGTGCTCGATCTTTATCAGGAAGAATTAATCTAAATGCTGGATAAAGATCCAATCCAACTTTCTTTCTCCATTCTGAAATAAAATTCTTAATAACTTCCTCTTTAACGACTGAAATTGGTAATTTAGTGATTGCTTTCTGTTTCTGAAGTTCAGGTTGTTGTAATTTTAAGAATAATCCTTCTATTAGTATATGAAAAGGGGGCAATGGTTCTTTATTTACTGGTTGTACAAGTTCTTCAAGTGCCATCACAATGAAGTTAATAATGGTTTGGTTATATTGTTTAGATTATCGACGGTGGGAGCTTATCGTGCATTTTCCAAGAGTGAATGTTATTTGACGTTATTGGATAAGATCGGCGTTTTTCATTGCGGATAAATTACTGAGACTATTCTCGGAAAAACAGCCTTCCGCCGGGAAAAGATCTGTTGGAGCTGAACTTTGGCTTGGTTATTCCCTTCACTTCATTTTATAGCTTTTCGGGGTGGTTAATCGACTGGTCTAGGTTCTACCTAGTCATCAGGTATTAAAATCGGCAGGTATATAGATCTATAAATAATTTGTAATAATACATAGTAATAATAACTTAACCTCTGCCTTCGGACGCGCTCAATCAAATCTCTAAGCTTTCAGCAATTTGAAGAGCATGTTTTAATACTGGCTCTGGAATATTCAACGAACCAAGATAAGGTTCAAATGCTATGATGATGCACTCGAATGATGCTTCAGCTGTTTCAAGTATCTCTCCTAAAGTTCCAGTGGAAGAAATAATATATTCAGGTGTATATATTGATGGTGGATTTGACCAATGTTTAGGAGGGTCAGCAATATATGTCTCTAATGCTCGAATAAAGTTATGATAAAGAGCAAGTATATCAGGAATATATCTCTGAACAGTTCCTAGAGTATCTTCTTCAAGAGAATTAGCAACAAACAAAGAAAGTGATAATAAAGCATCTTTACAAATGACAACATTAGGAATCAATGCATTGGTTTGACGCTCTAGAGTGTATCTAAAAGGAGCACCAGCTTCTTTTGCCAAAATAGATTTTAGTAATGATTTATATTGAGATAAGAAATTTTGAAAGGTTGATTTTGTTTTAGTTACAAAAGCCACTGCTTCTTTAGACCGTTGACCATCTTTGTCTTGAAAATTATCAATAAGAAGTTTTGTTTTTAAATTAGTTTTATTTGATGAATTTTGAGGAAGGAATATGTTGTCTCGTTTAAGAGTAATAATATGTGAAGAGATTGCATTACTGGTGGAATTTATTGATTTAAATTGATTTGTTTGATGATTATGAATATCACTTGATAATGTTGGAGGGGTATTAGTATCTTTTTGTTTTTCCAATTTCTTACTATTACTATTGTTTATATCTGAAACTCTTTTGGTGATATCTTCAACTACTAATTTACATTCGCCATAGATCTCTGCCCAAATAGAAGTAGTATTAGATAAAGTATTTTTATTTTTTTCATCTCTAAACTGATCTATTTCTCGTTCAATATCACTATAGATTGAAGATCTTCTAACTGTATCGTTAATTGCTATATAAAGTAATTCTTCAAATGCCAAAAGTCTTGTTAATGGTCGTCGAGTTGCCCTTAATCCAGTAATTAAAGTACCATTTGGATCATTAGTTTTTGTACTTATAAGTATACCTTTATGAAGTGGCCCCAATGTCATATAACTATCAAAACCAATATTGGCAGATTCCCACAAGATGAGTAAGAAAAATGAACTGAAAATACCAATTAGAAAGAATTCCATTCCAAATGGAAATGAAAGATATTCACCAGATCTATGTACTTTAAAAAGAAGTACATATTTCACAAAAAATAAACTATTATTCCAAATAATCTTTCTAAACAACCAGTAAACAATTGGGAATGTAATGTTGACAATCAAAGACGAAATTCCACATCTAACTAAAGTAGAGGGTGTTTCACGCTTCATTTTTTGGAAAGCTGTTAGATTTAATCCTTCAGAATATGATGTGAATTTTAAATAATCATAATCATAGACAATATGATTAATTGAATAACCAATAGCAATATAAATTGGCAATAAAGTAATATACAAGTATCTTTCATTTAATCTTGGCAGTTCAAAAGAATTAGCATTTAACTTCTTTGTTGTAATTCCAATATCATGCATATTATATTTAATTAAGCAAAAGTAGAATATTGAACAAACTGAATACATAAAGGATACTTGAATGAATCCTCCTTTTCTTAATGAAAATTTAAATTTATTCCATAATTCAAGGAATAAACTTGGATATTCTTTCTTTTCAACATATAAATTATACTTTCGAAGAATAATAATACAGACTGCTGAGACCAATATTGGAATTGAACGGATGGGTAGTGCCCACCAAATCCACCCCATTTTAATTGGAAACCCAATAAATAAAGATATTCCCCAAGCAATAAAGAAGATTGATTTAAGTAAAATGCCGAATCTAAACTGAAGTAAGCTGAAAACTTGCATATTATAATGAGGAATTGTTTTTTTCCTTGGTTGGACAGGAGGAATCATCTTAGCTGAAACCATTTTGCTGGTATTTGTGGGAGAGGATAAATGTTTACTTTTGGAATTTCGATGTAAACAAATTTAATTTTTGTTTTCGTGAAGGTCGATATCGCGGCTACAATCTTATCTTTTAGACTACCATTTCTGAATCGTTAGTTGTATAAGGGATATATTCTTATAAGAGAAAGTGCACAGTAAAATAAAACTACAAGTAAGCTTCAATTTCATTAAGCTATCACGTTCATTATATAGATAATGAAGAACATTAGATGATTTAGATATAGTTTATATAAATAATATAATAATATGAGTGATCAAGTTCAACTATTAGTCTGTTAGAGTGGTTAATTTATTGTTCAGGTGATACTCGCAATCCACTAAGCTTCTACACATGCAATGTAAAATATGGATCTCTGGAGTAACATCTTCAGAACATTGTGGTTAAAATTGATTCCATTTGAATGCGATTCATATTGATAATCAAATAACCTAAGAGTCTAAGATAATAGTAAGATAGTGAAGATGGGATGGCAGATGCAATCGCCTGTTGTCGTTAGAATAATAGTAGCACAATATCTGCTGTTGCATACATGGTCTGAATAAATTCCCCTTAGATAGAGTTAGCATTCAGTTGTTCAATTATCCCAATTCTCTCTTAGCACTCGGCATCACATAGATACTGGATGTCAGATCTGTTAATCAGTTAACATTGCATCTATAATCGACATAGAATTGATTGTTTATTCATCATTAAACGTTGTATAATTATCTAAGTGTATATCTTAATATAATATAGTTAATACCAATAATTGCATTGCCATACTAGTAGTATGACTATTAATCTTCTATCCATCTAGTCCAAGATTAATATGAGAGAATTTTAATTGCAATCAATATATTGTTTATATATATACTATATAGATATAATTATATACATACATTTAATCTAAATGAGATAAGCAGAAGCTATATATAATACACGCACATATATATACAATTAATATAACTATTGTCGTTTATTGGTGTAAATATTCATTTATTCCTTCACCATCACCACTCGTAATATAATTCTAGCGGGTACAACCTCAAGAATTGGTTAAAATCTCTACCTATTTAGTAAAATTACAATCCTATAATTTTAAAAATAATGGGTTAGGGTTTTATCTTCCATTCTGGCTTGTTTAAATACACAATTAAAAAGTTCGTTAAACATCGAAAAAGACTCCGTGGCCAAGCTGGTTAAGGCGTGCGACTGTTAATCGCAAGATCGAGAGTTCAATCCTCTCCGGGGTCGATCTTTTTTGCTTTGTACATCAACATCCCTTTTAACTATTTCGGTTTGATGGTTGGCATCATTTTTTTTGCGTTTAACGGTCGTTTTCTTTCAGCCGTTGACGTTTTAACCTTTGCTTGGGCATTTTCATAACACCTGCATACAGTGCAGTTTTATTTAATCCCTTGCAGGTTATCAATAAGTTCAATTTAAGTGAGATAAAAATAATCCCCATTCAAAGATTAGATTAGGCCTAAATCTTTATATATCAATGCCTCTTATCAGCACTATTTATAAACCTGATTCTACTCTTCATGCTGTTTATGCGAAATTAATCTCTAAAAATGAATACCATTTAGTTACTGCTAAGAATTCTTCTATTGATATTTATTCAATTACAAGTAATGGATTGGTTTTAATCGAATCATTACCAGTATATGGCCAGATAGAAAGTTTAATAACTTTTCAACCAACAAGAAAAGGTGGTAGTAATGATTGGATATTTTTTTCTTTAACTGATGGAACTTGTTATGTTGTTTGTTATTCAAATGGTAAATTTATTAGTTTCAAAAGTGCTGAAGTGGAAAATAAAACTTCAATTACTCCAGTTAATTCAACCTTGATTCACCAAACAATTATTGATCCTACTGGATCATATATTGCTATTTATATGACTGTTGGGTATATTAATTTATTTAGAATATCAAAGAAATCAACTGAGATCATTAGTAAACCATCAAAAGTTTATGAAAGAGGTGGGGAAAGTAATCAATATTCTTTAGATAATGTTTTTGAAAAATCAAATATTATTGCTCCAGTTGACTTTATTAATATTGAAAGTATGATTTTTGTACCAGGAATGAAATCTCCTACATTGGCTATAATTCATAATCAACAAGAATCAAAACGAACTGGATCATTTTATAATATTAGTATATTAACAATTGATTCATCTGGTTCTAAATTAACATCTCGTAATAATTGGAAAAATATTGATATAAGTAAATATCATTTAATTATCCCAGTATCTGAACCATTGGGTGGGTTTATATTAGTAGGGACTAATTCTTTGATATATTGTAAAGGATCCGACAAATTAAGAAATGGTCAAGGAAATGATAGTTTAGATAATATAACTGTAGATTTCATTCAAAGTATTGATGATAATGAACAATTGAGTACTTTTACAGAAATTAATTTTAATAGATTTTTAATTGGTAGTCAAAGTGGTAAATTATACCTTTTACATTTGCATGTTGAAGAAAATATGAAAATATCTTCTTGTCAATTAGTTAAAGTTGGTGAGACTTCTCCAACTACACAATTATTGCATTTATCATCTAATTATTTTTTTGCATCTAGTCATTCTTCATTATCTATATTATTTCAACTTGATATTGAAAGTAAACGGTATCCATGTATTAGTATTATTCAAGAATTAGAAAATCTTGCACCAATTGTTGATTTTATTGTTGATAATGATTTTAATGGAAATTCAGCAATAATCACTTGTTCTGGTGGTTATTATGGAAGTTCAATAAAGAAAATTGAATATTCCTATCAAGTAGATAATTTAATAGAAGTTGAATTAGAAGCAAGTGAGATGGATTTAGATATAAATAGTAATGTGATTAAATCTATTTGGCAAATTGATAATAAGATTATACTAGGTTATTTATCAAAATCAAGAATATTATCTATTGATGATGATGGAGATTTTTCAGAATTAAATGATTATAAAGGAATAAATTTACAAGTTTATTCATTATTTATTGGTAAATTTAATGATACTATATTGCAAGTTACTGAAAATGAAATAAGTTTACCAGAATTAGCAAAATCTTATTCATATCCAAATATTTCATTTGCTTCAGTATCTTCTAATAATTATTTATCTATTTGTACTGACCGTAAGTCAATTATAATCTTTGATAATGATTTAAATATAACCCATTCTCATACATTTGATGATTTTATATCATCATTAGCATTAAACAATGAAGGTACTTCATATTCAATTACATTTTGGAATTCATCCAAATTGTTCATTATAGAAAATAAATCAACTTATAACATACTTTATGATATAAATTTACAAACAAATTCCTTGGCAAGATCATTATTATTCTTAACTAATGAAATTATTTTAGTAGGAATGGCAGATGGCACTTTATTCATATATAATAATAATAATTTATTAGATAGATTTATAATTGGTGATGAACCACTATCATTGTATCCATTTAATAATAATGTTATAGCTGTATCTAATGAGGTGGTAATTTTACAAAAACAATCAGAAATTTATGGAAAGAATAAATATTTCACAATAAGAATGAACTGTGAAATTCCAATTGCATTATCACCATTTAGTAATGATAGCTTTGGAGCAGAATGTATTATCTTTGTAACTGGAAAACAATTGAAAGTAGCAAAGACAAATCTACCATCGTATATTTGTACCCAAGAGAAGAAATTGGATGGTGAATTTGCTAGACGGATATCTCAAAATAATAATCTGGGTGTTAGTATGGTTGGTACAATTGAAAACAATTCAAAAGGAAGTACTTTACATCTTATTGAAACTTCTACTTTTAATATCATTGATTCATTCGCACTAGATAAAGGAGAATTATGTGAAAACATCCTATCAATTTCTTCTAATTTAATTGAATATGAAGGATTTATAATTGGAACAAGTATTGATGATGGTAACCCTGATCAACCTTTATCAACTGGTAAAGGAAGAATATTATTATTTAGTATAGATTCAGAATCTCGGAGATTAAAACTTGAACATGAACTTAATACTATTGGATCAATATTTAAAATTGAATTGATTAGTGAAAAATTAACCACCCCAACAATTAGATTCTTAATAACTGTTCAATCAAAAATTAAAGAATTACTTCTTAGTCGTATATCAAATGGAAGTTTCCAACTTGAAGTTATTAATGAGACATTACAAAGTAGCACAATTCCATTATTTATATCATCATTAGATGAACAAGTAGTTGTTGGTGAATTATTACGAAAAGTTACCCTTGGCGAATATTCTCCATCTAATTCATTATCAAATATTTTAACATGTGCTGGTGGATATTGGCAATCTAACGTTGTTCTTGTCAAAAGAAATGAGATTTTAATTGCTGATAATGAATTCAATTTGATGTTGGTAAAAGCAACTACTATACCATCATTAGAAATATCATCAGGATATCATCTTGGAGAGCTAGTTAATCAAATTCGAAGATTAGAAGGAGGTAATAGATGGAGTCGATTATTCAATTGCAAGGAATTAACTGGTATTATTAATCCAATAGCAGTAATAGGAACAGCATCCGGTGGACTCTACCTTTATAGTGAAATTGATAGTTTAGAACAATCTTTAGCTACCGTTAGAGATAATATTATAGAAAATTGTAAAACAATCAATGCACCATTAGGTGGAGAAGAAGGGGTTAAATTATATCATAAATCTCGAACAATTTCTGAGGACTTATTTATCGATGGAGATATCTTGAAACTCTTTTCTACAAATTTATCTAAATATGAAAAAGATAAGGTTTTAAGAGATGTTAATATTCCTATTAATCTTTTACAAACATTATCAAACAATCTTAAATTAGTATAGATGCACTATTTTATTATTATTCTTCTATTAGGAATAGCCTATCTATGTAAATTACATATATTTTACAAAATTGTCTAAATAAATTACATACGATGAATTTCTTCGTCACTAAATTCTGTAACATTAGCAAGATTATCCCACCATTTGAAAAGATAGCTTTCACAAATTAATTTAAACCAAGGAGTGAATGTAAGTTCTGGATCTTTAAACATTTCTAATAATTCATTCTTTGATACATATCTTGTATCCTTAACTTCATTTGGATTCACATCAAGTTCAGGATCACTACGAATAAAGAGTATATAATCAATTTCATGTTCACCCCATACTCCACTACTTGGAGCAACATAATAAATTCTTGTCAAAAAGTTAAATTTATCTAATGGAATATAATCTTCTTTAATTCCTAATTCTTGATCTAATTTTCTTTGGGCTGCTTGTTTAACACCAACAACAGAACTTGGCAAATCATGACCTAATTCACTAGGAGTTGCTAAAGGATGTGAACAACAGGTATTAGTCCACATACCAGGAAATGTAATCTTTTCATCTGCCCTTTGTTGAAGAAGTAAATCACCATTTGAATTAAATAAAAATACTGAAAATGCTCTATGTAAAAGTCCTTGATTTATATTCTCCATTAAATGACAAGTTTTTTTACTTGCACCTCCAATAGGCTTATCGTTCCAATCAAGAACAATACAAACTTCATCCATTAATTTAATTTGTTCTTCATCATGACCATCAAAGATTTCCTGATCACTAGATGCTGAGGATGATCCTGATTTTGATTCATTATTTACAATAGGAAACACATCAGGAAAGGCAGTGGAGATGTTATCATGATTTAAAGATCTAATCGAAGATTCAAGAGAGGTAGCAGTGCCAGTAGTTGATACAACAACTTCAGGTGTATTAGTGATAGTTTCAGTTGTAGACATTATAATGAAGAGTAATAGATACACTAAAAGGATGCTAAAGAACGCGCAAAATGTAAAGTCTGGAGACTTATCTATGGTAGAATTAGCAGCGCGATAATAGGATTCGAGGTGCGGCTGGTATTTTTTTAACGCAGCCAATGTCGGACTCAGGGGTAAAATGTTAATATAGTAAGGTTAGTTAGCCTATATTCGAATATTTAAATCAAAATTCGACAAAAGTTTTAAGGATTGAATAGGGCAGCTTGTTATTTTACTATATAGAAGATGAATAATTTATAAAACTATCCGGATTGTTAGCTGCGAGTTCTCATTTATTATAGGGGTGTTATAATGAAAAAAATATCATTAGATCTAAACTAGCATACTAATAATCGATAAACAAAGTGGTATTTTAAATAGTTTATTAGCATTATTTACGGATAGGTATATAATTAACAGATCAGCTCGCGTTCACGTGATTATATAATGAACTTCACAAAATTCGTAGATCTGGTTGCGTAGGCCATATAAGCAATTAATTATTATGTAAACCTAACCACACAATAATATGTATATAATTAATAAACCATTTCCTATCCACCATTACACCGTTATAAGCTCAAACACTGCCTAGATCAATCCTTCAGAGGATCGTCACTTTCTATTCAACCGAAAACCAAGCCCTTAAATGATTTTCCCCTCTAAGAAATTTCAGGGGTAAATTGCGTCTGGATGCAGCAGCGTTTAAGGACATAATCACGGCTAACCAGCGTTACGCGATTAGAGAATTGAAGATATTGATAGCAATTAAACAGCTGCTTCCAAAGAAAGGTTATCACAAAATATCAATGTGGTTTAGATCATAGAATGATAACTCTATAACATTACTTAAATTATAAACAATCAAGTTAAGAGTTTAGCGATTTACTTTACTTTATACTTCTAGCTTATATTCCCAGTGCAATTTAATATGGGTTAGGAGAAAACTAAAACTCGGCTTGAAAGAATATTTCAGCCTTTCGTCGGCCTCTTCTAATCCATAATACGGCTACCGACCCGAAAACCAAAACTTCTTCCAATATTTAAATTATTGCCTAATTAGGCAATCATAAGTCACAAACACCACTCGAACTTATTTTCCAAAGAACCACCCCAACCCTGAAAAATATCACTCTTTAGAACTTCATATACATTTGGCATCATCTACTTTTCTTTCTTCATCATCGACAAAGTCCTTCATCACCAATATAAAAAGTAAGAATATTATGAATAAACAGTAACAAAGGTATCGGTCTCTCTGCACTTGATATATCAAAGATATAATTATGAAGCAAATTTATGTTTCTTCTTGTATTAAATTTGATCTATTAAGACTGCTTTGATACATCGATATCATTAGGCATTTATATGTCAAACATCAGACTCTACGATGAATAATTGTAGACACTCTTTTGTTATATCAATCTAATTGATAATTCAGCTAAATATGAATTTGGAGTCTGGACTCTAATTCAGCTAAATTTGAATCACGAGTGTGGATCTATTGACCGATATTCTTTGTATAACTGTATGTCTAATAACCCCAAATGCTAACTCTATAGATGACTCGTACTTCCGTTCTCGCTGACGCTCTTAAAACCATCACCAACGCTGAAAAAGCTGGTAAGAGACAAGTTCTCATCAGACCTTCTTCTAAGGTTATCATTAAATTCCTCACTGTCATTCAAAAGCACGGTAAGTGATAGTAACCTATATTGTCATGATTATTCAATTAAATCCCTCGAGCTGATAACTGGATGGATTGTCAGTTGACCATCTCTCTCTGTCTTTTAAATGCTCGAAATAACAAACTGGAGAACGATTCTTACACGTTGATATTGTACTCTTAACAATTTGAACGTTTACTTTCTCTGTACATTTTTTTTCTTTTGGATTTAATTGAATAGTTGTGATGATAGTAGTAGTTGTATATTGATGTTCTCTCTATACATTTGCCCGTCACCTTACTAACATTATAGGATACATTGATGATTTTGAATATGTTGATGATCACCGTTCTGGTAAGATTGTTGTTCAACTTAACGGTCGTCTTAACAAAGTTGGTGTTATCTCTCCACGTTTCAACGTCAGAATTGACGATGTTGAAAAATGGGTCACCAACCTTCTTCCATCTAGACAATTTGGTTATATTATCTTAACCACTTCTGCTGGTATTATGGATCACGAAGAAGCTCGTAGAAAGCACGTTGCTGGTAAGATCCTTGGTTTCGTTTACTAAACGCTTTGTACCTTACAATCTAAAAAATAAAACATTTTTGTATATGCAATCTTTATCTAATGAATTATGTCTTTATAAATAAATTTTTTTAAAATATATAGAAATATATAGATATATACAGATACAAAACTGTCGTTAATGTCGTTAAAAATATATGTAAATGGATCAAGTAGATCATTTTTGTTGTGAAGGTTCATATACTGATTCTTTATAAGCATTAATGTAAGATTCAGGCTTTGTTGAAAATGAACCACATTTATCAGCTAATAAATGACAAGAATTTTCTCGAATAATTGATTCTATAGATAGTTCTTGATTGACCCAAGTACGAATTGATTCTTCAGGAGATTCGGAATACTTTCCATAATCACGAGCTCTATAAGCATCTATTCTCGGATCAGGTCGAAGCGAGTCTTCGACGATAAAAGCATTTGTTTTTTCATTTGTCTTGTCTACTATTGTATTGCAATAATCTAATAAAGTATCTCTTGCTAACCAAGCGGGGAATAAAACAGTTGAAATATGTTCAGCACATGATCCAGTTCTTGGTAAATGTGTTGGCAAGCTATCATCAGATTGTTTACGAGAATAACGTAAGAATTGGCGAATAGCAGTAGAAGAATAGCAAGCTCCAGGGTTTAACAACTCTCTAATCTCCAACGGAGGGGAGGTATTGGATGTCATTGAAAGGTAAAAGTGAGTAAGTGGCCAAAATGGAATATTTAAAATAAGCAAACTGTACATAAATATAGATGCATAAGTGGGATTTATTGACCAGGGGACGGAACGGAACGCGACTGAGCTCTGCCACAGTCGCCGCCGGAGGTAAGAGGAGATATATAAAAATAAGAATAAATAGATCTAGAGAGCTTCAGAATAATCCCCAGTAGGAGTTGAAGTATCACCAGAGTGTTTTGCAACATAGAGTCGTTTCGAACTAAGCTCTAAGCTAAGACGCTCACCACTTGTAATAGCAGCATTTAAATAAGAAGTAAGAACTTGAAATTCTTGCTTATTAAGGAAATCACCAAGTTCTGGATACTCAGGGTCATTAATAGAATTTCTTGTAAGTTGTTCAATGCAAGCGTTAATTTGACGAAGAAGAGCTCGATGAGAAGGGAGTTGTCCATTACGAACTGCTTTTACATATGATTGAATAGTGGTTAATCTATTAAGAAAGATTTCAATTGCTTTTGATTCTTTAGTAAGGTGAGAAGCAAGCATTGATTTGCCAAGTTCACCATCTGGAGTAACATCATCGTCTCCATGACTTTGACCTTCTCTAATAATATCATCAACTCCAATTCTTTCTGCTTCTTCAGATTCAATTTTAATATGAATCACTTCAATAAAAGTTGTAATTGATATACCATCAATATTTCTATAAACAACTTCATAGCATTTTAAAGGTAATTGAGAAGTTACCGATTGAGTTCTTGGTACAGGAGTGAAAATAACTAATATAGGAACATCATAGAGCTGAGAAATTTGTTCTTGAACCTTTAAACACGTCGAATCTGGTGATAAGGTGGTTGTTTGAGTGTTTATATAAAACCATCCAAGTAGAGAATCATCAGGGAAGTTGGTTTGGTCTATAATGTTAGTATATAATCGAATGTAGGCCATTACAATGGATACTTACATAATTCAACTTTTCTTTGTAAATATTGCATATCAACAAAGGGAGCACCATCTTGTAAATTGATTAATAATTCACATGCATTGTGAATTGTAATATCTCTACCAGTTCTAGTACCAAGTAAAGCTCCAATGACTAATAATAGTTAGTTATGATTCGGATACACAATCAGATCGTCTTAAACATACATATAGTTTGACCCTTAAGTCTTCCTCTTGTGCAATAATCGGAAATATTAAGTAATGGTAAAGGATGTAAGAATAAATTAGATTCACTGAATTCAATTGATGGATTATTGGTACTCATTTGTTTCAAACTTGTATGTTCTTGATGTGGTGAAGCTTGGAGTTATATCTGGAGTTGAGTTATTCGTGAAGGTGGAGATGTTTAGCCGTGCCGTAACGTGGAATGACGACGCAAGGGATATAGACCCTTCAGGGAAAACTTGCATAAAGGGTCTTTTCTTTCACTCTAAAGTGAAGTTAGGTTAAGGTGATTACTGCTACTTCCTTATCAATTGATGATTCATGAATCATGAACAATCCATGATTCATTAACGATCCATAATTTGTCACTATACTTAAATAATATTAAAATATAGACCGATGTATGCTAAATCGCGAATATACTATGAATGTTACGTTTGCTAGTTAAAATTTCATAATAATTATAGCAATGATAACAGTTTACTCAAAAATGAAGCCTTTACATCCACACTCTTGCAAGTGCAACAGTATATTTCCCAAAGGTAACCGCCGCACATTGATTTCATCCGTCAACAACTAAATTACCTACAAGATGACTCTTCCAAGTTTCAATTCTACATTTTTACCAGTTGATGGCTTATGACAAAATTTTTCAAGGTTAGGGTAAACCAACCCTCAATGTAGGAAATTTTATACCCGTTAAGCTAGCACTTGCTGTTGGGAGTTTTACCTCGAGAAACCCACTTGGCGATCAAACGTGCTATATAAAGTAGCCAGTTTACGCAATGAAGAATCTTTTGATCTTACTGGCGTCTTTGGATCCAGTCAGTTATATAGTAATTTTTGTATAATTCAATAAAATTATAACAGCACAACTTGTCACAAGAATAAATTTAAAACATTTAATAAGAAACTTTCGAAACAACTTAAAAATGGCTGACGTAGTTCTTGGTTCTCAATGGGGTGATGAAGGTAAAGGTAAATTAGTTGATATCTTATGTGATGATATTGATATCTGTGCAAGATGTCAAGGTGGTAATAATGCAGGTCATACTATTGTTGTAAATGGTATTAAATATGATTTCCATATGTTACCATCTGGTTTAATCAATCCAAAATGCAATAATTTAATTGGTTCTGGTGTTGTTATTCATATTCCATCATTTTTTAAAGAATTAGAAAATATTGAAAATAAAGGTTTGAAATGTAGAGATAGATTATTTGTTTCTGATAGAGCTCATATTGTTTTTGATTTTCATCAAATTGCTGATGGTTTAAAAGAAAAGGAATTATCTTCTTCAAACAAAGCTATTGGTACTACTGGTAGAGGTATAGGTCCAACTTATAGTACTAAAGCAAGTAGAAGTGGTATTAGAGTTCACCATTTAGTTAGTCAAGAACCTGGTGCTTGGGAAGAATTTGTTACTCGTTATAGACGTTTGGTTGAATCTCGTCAAAAGAGATATGGTGAATTTGAATTTGATATTGAAGGTGATTTATTAAAGTACAAGAAATATGCTGAAGAATTACGTCCATTTGTTGTTGATGCAATTGATTTCTTACATACTGCTTTGACTGAAAAGAAAAAGATTTTAATTGAAGGTGCTAATGCTTTATTATTAGATTTGGATTTTGGTACTTTCCCATATGTTACATCCAGTAATACTTCAATTGGTGGTGTTTGCACTGGTCTTGGTATACCTCCACAAAAGCTTAATAATATTTATGGTGTTGTTAAAGCTTATACAACTAGAGTTGGTGCTGGTCCATTCCCATCTGAACAATTAAATGAAATTGGTGAACATCTTCAAGATGTTGGTGGTGAATTTGGTGTTACAACTGGTCGTAAACGTCGCTGTGGTTGGTTAGATTTAGTTGTTGTTAAATATTCAACTGTTATTAATGGTTATACTGAATTGAATATTACAAAATTAGATGTTTTAGATCAATTACCAGAACTTAAAGTTGCAGTTGCTTATAAACATAATGGAAAGGTACTTTCATCATTCCCAGCTGATTTAAATGTTTTGGAAAAAGTGGAAGTTGTTTATGAAACATTTAAAGGATGGCAAAGTGATACTTCAAAATGTCAAACTTATGCTGACCTTCCTGAAGAAGCTAAAACTTATGTTGAATTTATTGAAAAATTCTTAAATGTTCCAGTTAAATGGATTGGTGTTGGACCAGGTAGAGAATCAATGCTTACTAAATAGGAAAATCATATTCTATTTTTGTAATATATTTGTTTCTTTGCTATTTTACTATTTTACTATTTTACTATTACCTATATAATTATATGTAACAAGTTTCCATATATAAGTTAAATACACGCATTATTTCGTTTCCTTTAAGCTCCCTCTCGATTACGTTCTAATAAACAGTAATAGTTTGCTACTAAATGAGTATTTGTTATTGAATGCAATTGTCCTGGTATCATTAAAATTCGTCCAAGTCCTTGACTAGCACCGGAATCTAAAAATTTCCTACAATATATAACCTTCCAATTTACATCATCAGTTACGTATAATTCTTCACCAGCTTCAGTATCTACTAGATATGAATTTGTATCTACAATGTAATCACATTGATCAATATTAACATATTTTGAACTATCTTCAATATTTTGGTTATTCATACCTGAAGGAATAGTCCAAGTACCTTTAAGATTCCACCAATAATCACTACCATCTTTAATCTTACCTTCCTCGAATTCACCAGGTAATAACCCAGAAAATCCACTTTTAACAAATTTCAATCTTTGATTATTTGCAAGAAAATATGAAGATGGATATCTATACCATTCTCTACCAACACATACATTAGTAATTTCACTAGAATTATTATAAGGTATGTGATCATATACATCAAGAGGTGCTCTATAATAAACCCCCAACGATATAGACCGTGATAATGAAACAATTGAAATAAGTACAACAACAATTGTACCAACCAATCTTCCTCTATGTGACCATCTAATACCAAATAAATTAAGAACTTTACTACTAATAACTATAACAACTTCTAAACCTAATGAAGCATTTACAAGGAGTGATGAATAAACGGGATACATGAATCTTTCTTCTTTATGAGGTGTAGAAATAAAAATACCCAACCATAAGAAAAATGGCGAGATTACTGTTAATAAATATGAAAACGAATTATTAGGATGACGACTTACCAATGGAGAAAGTAAACTTAGGAAACATAATGCAAAAGCACCATTGAAATTAATAGCTAAATTCAAAATATAATACCACCATGGTTCAGTTCCGAAAATCTCTGGTCCAGTACTATCATCAGAATTAAGAACATTATAACTAACAATATTAAATGGAACAATAACACCTAATTTTCTATATGCAACAGAATCAATTGCAACTATTGCTGCTAAAATGAAACCAACATTAACTAGTGTTTTGAATACAGAGGTGAAAAATCGAGAAAAATTGTTACCAAATAATGATTTCAAAGTATATCTTATTCCAAAAGGTAAACTGAGTACTAAACAAAATGGCCAACCTAATAAACCACCAATTGCTAACCAGGTGAATCCTTTTACAATCAATTGTCCACTACTTTTACCACTCTTTGGATTATCGTCAAGAAAGGTACTCAATGCCGATGTAAAAGCATATAAAGCAAATGATGAAGGTAAATAAGAAACTGAAGCATGAAACATACCACTTGATAATAATGAAAATATCAAATAACTAAACCCAACTCTTCTTGAAATATTTTTACATAATGAAATGTATAAACTACTTTCACTATAAGCAGACACACCAGCAAATACAGCTCTTAATCCATAAAAGAGAATTGCATCATTTCCTTCTCTCGCAGGAATAATATATCCTAATGCTTTAATGATTAATCCATGCAAACCAACATAAGCCCAACTTCTAATAGCATAAACTGGAGAATATTCCCAAGTTTGTAAACCAAAACCATTTGTTAAAAAATGAGTTGGTTCCCAATAATTGAAAACTTCATCACAATCAGGGATAATTGAAAATCTAGCACATATCAGTCTTATGGCTAAACATATTGAAAATACTGTCGACCACCTAGCCATGATGTTTAGTTTCAAATCTCAATGGCTGTTATCAACAACAAAGCTATAACGTTGATGAATTTTTCAGGGGAAGACCCTGCATAACCTTCCAATATTGTCCCTCCGGCGGAGAAGACGGGCTAACGTAAGTGAAATATCCGTATATTAGATACCTCTATCCAAGATTTAGCAGTAACAACTAATAGTATTATAATACTAGTATTCAATTGGAAAGTAATCTATCAGTACAAACTCAGAGAGTAGCTACTGATTCGAAAACGATCATTGCTTAAATAAACAATCAATATATATATAAATTTTCGTGAACAGATCATTATATTATGCTATTTAAAATCTTGGGGTTGCAATAAAAGAAGGATTACGGAAACGTTTATCATTATAAAGATTTTCTTCAGCATCAAAACCTGGAACTTCCTTCATGATTTCCTTTTCTTGGGCAATACGAGCATAGTGACGACGAACAATATCTCTATCATTTTCTGCTTCAAGAACTGGTTGAAGATAAATTCGTGACCAAGCACGTTCTCTAGCTAATTCATTACGTTCATGGATACCTTGAATCATGACATAAAACCCATATGAACAAACACCAACAAGTCCTGCAAGCCAAATCGAAGGTCTGAAACCTCTAGATGGAAGATTACGCTAGGGTGTTAGTATAATAGTCTTGTGTTGTAATAGTTGTGAATACAACCAGATATGACAGTATAATCCACTGTACTACGAAACTTCGCTCAGAACCAAGTATCAGAAAACCATTCACTTACTTTCCATTGAATAGGCTCATAACCTCCTTGTGGTGGTAAATCTTGTGCCATTATGTATGAATTTTATGTTGAAAATGAAATATAAATAAAGGATAAAGTCCAAACGTGAAACTTTAATTCAATATCAAATTCTTCAATGGTGGAGAATAATGTCAAAAGTGGTGAAGTGTAGGGTTAGGATTAACCAATCAGAGGTGAGTTAAAAGTTCAACTCAGAAAGGCAGCTGGTAAAGAGGATATAAGAGTCGGATAAGAGAATCAGAGGTGAATTTGTGAGGTCGTTAGAAGATTGTTCTAATATAAGCGGGTGCTTGAGTAATAGTACTTAAATCAATATATAGGCAATAGAATTCTATTCTAAGTTAATACTTATGAACAAAAGATATGAAAAGAAGAGGAGGATGCTAGTGTCGCCAGGACGGAGTCCGAGGGACAGTTAACAGCTTCCAATACTAATAATCAGCTTGTCTAAGAAGTTTTACTCATTTACATATCTACGGCTTAGGTATTGGCTGATAAGTATAGGCTCCATTTAAAGTCTGTTAGTTGGCAGCAAACTCTAACAAACTCAAACAACTCTAGCTTAAGCTTACTTATATCTTCTAGGTTATCTAATTCAGGGACAGCCTTATCATGCATTAAGCTAAGACCCTTATTGCCTGTAATTACATATAATCTTAATTTTAGAGTAAATTGTCATATATATCTTTATAACTGAATAGCAGAATAGGTATAAATAAAAAGATACATGAATATTTGTAATAAACGTTAAAACTTTAAAGTACCACACTGACCAATCCAGGTTAGATATTAATAAGAAATAGATAAAAGGCTTGCACTAGCTGGATATAATTGGTGAATGTGAGTATAGCTAATACAAAACATCAACGTCCTAACAGTTAACCTTAATTACCAACGACGTCGTCGCAAAGAGCAACTATAACATCCAACACCTTTAGGACAATTTCACGTTGCACAAGCAAGCAAAATGATTGATGAATGTGGGGTAATAAGAGTACAAACTAGTACTCAACAAGATGGTTTGTGGGGTTACGAAAAACGTCTATAAGTTTTTAGTTAGTAGAATTTTTGAATAATACAATTGATAATAAGAAAAGCCAGAACCAGCGACAATTGGATTTGGGTTCATTATGCGACTTTAGGGGACGGTCGGTAATGCAGAATGCGCAAAGAAATCCAATGAAAAATAGCTTACATATCAGTAGCGTTGGAAGATTAACAACTGATGATCCTTAGTTATAAATTGTGGGGTTAATATCTTAGCATTGGCAGCGAACTTGAGTCTTTGTTAAAATCGATCTTAAGTTATGGGTTGTTTCATATAGGAGAATTTAGTTAGTTTATTTAGAGTATAAATATTGTATTTTATATTTCGTCTTGGCAGATTCATATAGAGGGTTTCCGCAGTTTGTGCACTTGTCGGAGTAAGTTATTGTGCAAAGCTGGCATTATTTGTTCTCCAACTTAGCTGTTAAGTGTAAATCACCGAATTTACGTAACTTTACATCTAAGCTGGACGATAATCATAGCGATCGCAGTACCGATGGCGATGCTAAGTGACTAGAAACGCAGGAGTTGCTGGTCGGATAAACGTCAATTGTTGGCTTTTGATCAACGCGCAGTTAATCCTTCCGATGAGGCAAGAAAGGAGTGCGTATACATTTATATAACAATAACTTTCAATAATTTCCCAAGGATATCATCGATCTCCTCCTATAATTGACACCACTAACAGGTGAAAGCATTTAACAGCTAGCTATAAATACATGGTCTAGTAAATATTACATTGTATTAGATACGCTTACTTCGGGAAATGAAAGATGCAACAACCACTGCACTCCATTGGGATATTCCTCAAGCCCTGCAAGTCGGGCTCGGAGAATTAAAACCTCATGTGTAAAGGGCTTTTACATTTGATATGCGCAGCAATTCTTGCAAGTAAAATTAATTTAACTAGTTTTAGTAGGCAGAAATCTGAAAACAAGGCCAGTGGGGGTAAATACGAGTGAGGAGGAGAAGGAGTAAAACCAAAGCGCAAGAATGATGGCACAGCAATTGAAGGGGTATTTATATAGTACCATACATGATTTTCTAATTATAGAATAAATATATTTATAAACTATTCTAATCGCTTAATTTTTATTATATAAAATACAAGAGACAATTCCTAACCTAATGCTCTTCATATCCATTTAATCCCAGTTATCGGATATAAATTACTAGCATCCAATTTTGGCTAGTATTAATTGCCTGTCATTGACTTATTACCCATACGGCTGCGACAACTAGCTAAGACAAAGATAGACAGGAACTTATAACTCTTTTTGAATTAAATACACTCCTTCTGGTTGTGCTTGGGAGTTTATCAACCTGCATTGTTATTGAAAATAGAAAATAAATTGTGATTTAAATCCAATTGTTTTCCACCCATAGTAAAACCATCGTATCGGGATGCACAAATATTAGATACGACGACGTCACTTTAGCAGTTAACATTCGGAGAAAAAAAAGGTATATCTAGTAAATTGAATAAAGATAAAAAGAAGTTAGAAGTATAAAGGATTTATAAAAGATATAGAGAGTGATTGGAAAAGTTTATCCAGAAGGTTTCATAGAGGGAATTATAGATATTAAGGTTTTTAGAGTGATAAAGAGTGTGTCTGTGTGTGAGAGTGGAAGAAAGGTGTATAGAGTATTGTTTAGTATTGAGGTTATGATTTATATTATGATAAATGTTTAGTTGAATTAAATGGTCAGATGTTTACAGTAAGTTAAAGATATTATAATGGTATTGTTTGATTGGTACTAACATTATAGAATAATTCCTTTAATTTATCGGAATTACCGATAGATGGAGATGAAAGTGATGTTTATGATATTGATAATGAAGATGGTTTAAATGCTAGTCCTATAAATGTTAATTCTAATATTAATCTTTATGCTAATATCAATGTTCATGAGAATATTATATCTCCTACCCCTATAAATCCAATTCCATTAATATCTTCTTCTATTTCAACTAATTTTTCCCGCAAATTTAATTTATCACCTCCAAGGATAAGATCTAGATCTGCTTCTTTTTCAAAACAACAGAAAGAAGACAATAATATGGTGTATTTATCACCAACAACTGGTATAAATGATGAAAATGTCAATTCTCATGTTTATCCATTTGCTTCTTCAAGAGTAAATCAGAATTTTAATTCAAACAAATCATCTTCAATTTATTCTAATAATTGGGCAGTTGAAAGATTATTATCAATGTTTGAATACTTTTTAAAACCTGAAGATGAAAGTGAAGATGAAGATGAAGATGAGGATGGTGAAAATGAATATGATGAATACAAAGATGATAATCGTGATTTGAAAGAGAAACAATCATTAGATAAATCAAAAGCAAGATCATCACGAATTATAAAGAAAAAGGACTCTTCTTATACTCATACCTACTTTCATTTACATGTTAATTCTCATAAACATTCACATCCTTATTCTTCTATTTTTATTTCCGTAATCTTAATCCTTTCTCTTTTATTCATTTCAATATGTGCATTTTCTTTTCTAACTACAACTCCTGATACTAAAATATGTCGCTTACCTTATATGAATGAATCTTATAGAAAATTTCCTGATTTTAATTCTTCAATTACCCCATTAGCTTCAAAATATTCTTTACTTCTTTATAGAGAACAAAATATTGATCCAGTTGATAATTTAAATGGTGCGCCAGTCATTTTCATTCCGGGAAATGCTGGTTCCTATAGACAAGTAAGATCATTAGCTGCTGAAGCTGCTCATCAATTTAATGCATTAAAAAATGATTTTCATGAAGATAATGATAAGCATGGATTGGATTTTTTTACAACTGATTTTGGTGAAGATTTAACTGCTTTTCATGGAAAATCACTTATAGAACAAGCAGAATATTTAAATGAAGCTATAAAGTTTATTCTCTCTCTTTATCAAAATGATCCTCATTATCATTCAAAAAATATTTATAAAAAGGGCATTTTAACAGTACCATATCCAAAATCAGTTATTTTAATCGGTCATTCAATGGGGGGTATGGTAGCTCGAACAATGTTTACATTACCAAATTATACACCTGACTCAATTAATACAGTAATGACCTTTGCTGCTCCTCATTCTTTACCTCCCGTTAGTTCTGATCCTTATTTGGTGGAAATTTATGAATCAGTAAATAAATATTGGAGAGATTCATTTTCACAAGATTCAATTGGACAAAATTCTTTAGCAGATGTATCTGTAATATCAATAGCTGGTGGTTCACTAGATCAAATGATTCCTTCTGATCATGCAAGTATAAGTTCAATGGTACCACCAAATCATGGATTAACAGTATTTACAAGTACAATTCCATTTGTTTGGTCAGGTATTGACCATCAAGCAATTATTTGGTGCGATCAATTAAGAAAAGTAGTTGCAAAATCATTACTAGATATTATTGATGGGAGATTACAAACTAAAACAAAACCAGTTTATGAAAGAATGAAGATATTTAGAAAATACTTTCTTACTGGATTAGAAGATAATAAAGTAGAATCAATCGATGAAAGTAATTCTGATACATTATTATTATTTGATAATGATAATAGTATTTTCATTGCAAATAATGAAAAGTTAAACATTGAAATTGGTAAATCAACAAACAATTATTCCCCAGCTATTTATTTATTACCAATACCATTAAATCGACAATTTTCACTTCTTACCGATCAGAAATTATTATCACCAAGAAAATTTTCAATTGTTAATGATAATGATAATAATGATAATAATGATTTTGAAAATGGTATTTATGTATTAGCATGTAAATATTTATCAACTGATCTTACTGGATCTCTATTATCAACTCTTGATATTAGTGAAAATAATGATCCAAATTCATTTATTTGTAAAAATATGGCATCATTTGCAACTTATCTTCCTGCTGCAGATAGGAATATTGCAACAATACCACTAGCACCACCAGATCCTGAAGATTATTCTTCATTTATTTATTACAATACTTCTCATTTATCAAATTATGATTTTATTACAATTATAAACACCAATTATGGCTCATCGACAGGATATTTAGTGTCAAATATTGAAAAGAAATCCGAAGTATTAGTTGAAATTGAAGATAATTTAATGTTTGCATTGAAAGGTAAAACTATACAAATCCCATCAAAACCAATTATAACTGATATTTCGTTTAAAACTATTTGGAGTAGTTTATTAACTTATGTATTGGTTGTAAAAGAAACTGGTGATAGTATTTCATTTCACCCATTTCTTCGGCAATATGTTGATGATCCACACGAATCAAAGTTTTATTTAAATCTTTTACCAGATACAAAGCTTAATATTAATATTCATTCTATTGCACCATTTTCTCCATTCAATCATAAAACGGTAGATAATTACCATAATCTTCACTTTCAAATTTGGTCAGATTCAGATTCTGATCTACAAATCCACCTTCAATTAGATATAATTGCAAGTTTAGGAAAATTAGTTTTACATTATAGAGTTGCGTTAGCATACCTTCCTGTATGTATTATATGCCTTGTATTCTTATTACAACTTCATATTTATAATTTAACTGGATTCTTTATCAGTTTTAGCGATGGATTAAAGATATTCACGGTAAAGTACTTTCTATGGTTATTAATATTAGTGGCATTATTACCAATTATAATAACTATACCATTTGTTGATAAATTATTTTATCTAATAGAACCATCAATGGATCCATCTACTGGTGAAGGACCAGTAACGGTCTTTTTCTTAGCAAGAAAAAATCAATTTTTCCTTGGGTTAGAAAAGGGTCACTTGTGGGTTTTAGGACCATTATTTATTTTAGTAGCAGTTGGTATCACGCATGCTACTGATTGCATTGTATCGATTTTTATTAATTTTTTTGCTCATTTAACAAAATTAATTATAAATGATGATAGCCGATGGATTTATAAATTGTTTAATCGAATTAGTATGGTTATATTAGTTGGTTGTACAAGTATTATATTTCCATATCAACTTTCATTTATTATACTATGTATTTTACAATTTATATCTGCTATTAATCAACAAAGTCATAATAAAAAGTATTATGAACCATCATCATCTAATCAAAACCTACTTCATATTACTATAACATTATTATTATTGATGATTTGGATTGCACCAACAAATTTAACAACTCTTGCAGTTTATGTTCATAATTTAAAATTTAAATGGGAAATGCCAATCCATTCATTTGAAAATCTATTATCAATTTTACCAATTCTATTATTATGTGAAAGAATTAATGATGATAATATGATACCCAAAATGACAAGATCAACACAAAGATTATTAACTTATTGTATGATAATATATATATGTGGATATTCATTAATATTTGGAATGCAAAGGATGTATTGGATATACCATTTAGTTAATTTTTTTTGTGGGTGGATATGGGTATGTTATGGAGAATATGATGACAATTAATGTATTATAACGAATATAATGATTAATGAAATAATTAATAGATAAATTTGTATATAAGAGGAGACGTACTTTACTGCCAGAGGCAGGAGGTAGCATGTACCAAGGTAATAAAGCAAGAAGAATGTATATAAATGTATATTAATATTAAAAAGGCAAAAGAAAACAGAGCGAAAGGTATATAGTTATGTAGAATACAATAAATTTAAGGTAAACTATATATCCAAGAGAAAGAAAACCAGTATCAGTACCATACCTGGCCATCAAATTCTACTAGTTGCCGCTTGTTTATTTGCAATTCTAATAATCTCATTGTAACTGTAGATATCATCATCTTCCTCGGCAAATCTAGCATCATTTGGTGATCTAACTCTATGATCAAATGTTGAAGTGGGACTTCTAGTTTCAGTAATTATATTCATTTCTGGATCCTTTGGAGTAATTGATCTTTTCTTTTCAATATAAACAATTGAATCATTCTCTGATTGTTCTGAAAGAGCAACAAATTTATTAGAACTTAGATGTGGAGCATTAACATTAAAAGATGCCCACATTGCTGATAATGGTAATGATAAAACTACTATCAAAGGAGTTATAGCAGAATAACCTTGATTTATATCAGGCTTTGCCAACTGAACAATTGTAAATATAGCAGGAACAATCATTGTTTGAACGGTCATGATGAAAATAATTTGAGTAGGATCAAATTGTTTAAGACCAAGTTTACGTCTACGACGAATTGCTAACAGCAATTTTACACTAAATACAAGTGAATGAAGCATAACTGATGCTGTAAAGATAGCCCAGATTGCATTAATTGCCCAGCGATTCTTAACCAACAGATCTTGATCTGATTCTGGATATATTGTTGATAATGAAATATAAACAACTGCAATTGCCCAAATAATAATAGTTGGTAAAGCAGATATGCAAAAGATAACTCCAGTAACGATATTTTTATATTTTGGATAATCTGCAAAGACTGATCTGATTTGAAATAATAAAGATATCTCAATTGAAACAACTAATAAGAATTGAACCCAACTTGTAGCTACTGAAGTAAGCATTGCATTATAAGTTACATTAGCATATGAATAGGTAAATTCTGTAGTAATACTATAATAAGGACCTAGTAGAAAGCTAACAAATAAACTGGAATGAATAATAAGTAGACCAAGTGATATTTGATTCAACCAAAATACTGGAGATTTGTATTTACGAGCAACTAAAGCGAGGAGAATTGATACAATAACAGCAGCACCTATTCTTACACCAAAAACAATTGCATAAGTAACTTGAGCTTGAAGGTATTCATCTAGAGCAAGAAATGACATTGGATTAGGTCCATAACTTGTATTGACCATGAAGGTTTGGTTCAAGAAAGATTTATCTTGATCAAGGTAATCGTTTGAAAGACCAAGAGCCATTATGAGATCTTTTAAAGAACTATAGAGGGAAATGGGGAAGAAAGCGACGATAAATAGTTAAAAAGCTAAAAAGACTTGAGCTTAGAGAGATAGAAGATTAGTATATTTAAATTGATTTATATATTTATATTAGAAGTGGACGATCTGCATAGTAAAGGTGTGATAATTGACTAAATCAGGAAGTTGGCTGTGGATCTTGAAGAATTTTGACATTTTGTATTGTCTTCGCTCAAATAGGAGATTTATGATGATGATCTTAAGTTAGATAAGATCTGGGTTTGGGTGGGGTTACCCCTGAGAATTGGATAGTGGAATAGCCCCTGAAAAGAGATAAATTGGGCGAAGTGTAGGAGAGAGTTTATAGGGAGAGGAGCTTCTATGTTGTAAAGTAATTGGGAATAGTAGGCATGAACAATTGAATGAGTAATACAAGATATTCAGCCAACTTAATAGATTATCACACCGAAATTCTATGCTCCTTTATCGTGCACAAGCAGCACAGGTTAAAAATCTAAAGATTGTAACAAAAATGCCAACAATCGCTTCTTCAATAATCATAATAATATTAACAATAACCATTTTGAAATAGGGTAGTAGAGGATAATGGTATGAATCTTGTGAGAAATACCTGCTTTTATATAGTTTCAAGCCAGGTGTAGTTACAACTAACAAGGCACTATATAATTGTTATAATTCCATGAATGATTGCTTTAATAAAATTCGATAACCCGAAATGATATCATTAATGAACTTTTCTAACATTGCTTGGTTGCGATTGCTTTGCAAAATACTAGCCACAATTGTTAAGATCGATTATTGAAATATTATTACTATAGAGGGTGTAGAAGAATTGAAATTTGGTTAACCTTTTATTGTCAATTGCTAGCAGTTATTGTAATTTAATGGATTTGCACGTGATACAATTACCTCCATTGCCCATACTAGGCGGAATAGGAAGTAATAACGAAATAGTGAAATAACAGGAGAATTATAGAGTTATAGCTATATAATATTAACCTTATATCTTTATATAAAATAATAATAATTAAGCTTAAAACTAGCAGAAGGGATGCGCTCCTATGACGTTCACTAATTATATCTCCGGGCAACTCCGCAACGGCATTGATTGTGGGAGCTGGCCCACATAAGTTAATTGCGAATCCGAATAAAATCCATAGCCGTACATGTAAATTTCAACTTGTTGCTCAGTAGTGTAGTTATCGCTATACATGATCTAGTCACGTGGATCCAAGTTGGGACAAAACAGCTAAACGGAACTTTAGGTGGATCAAGCTGGCAGGCGGATGCACGGGATGAGGGAGAAGATGAGCGATAAGATGGTAACACGGGATAATTTTTCTTTCAATCATTTTATTTAAATTAGATAGTTATATAGTTATATAGTTAATTTGTAACGTTATAGTTAATAATTCTACGTTTATATATACAATCGGATAAGCAGATAAGTTCTGTACGTTATAGATACAATTATCGTGTGTAGATATTCATTTATTCTTTATTATCACCACTAGTAGGACAATTCCAGCAAGAACATCAGAAAGTGATTAAAACTTCTACTCGTTGTGCGAATTTAATTTCTTGTATATTATATTTAATAAAGCTATTTAAACTATATAACAATATCATCTAATTCACAGGATAATTCATTCAATAAATATCTTCCCAGGCCGGTTAGCAATTAAAGGCGGGCCATGTCATTGTGTCAGTTTAACTAAATCGATCCGATAATTAGCTAATCGTAGTTAAATTTAGTAACTAAACAATACTCCCCCGACGACCCAGTACGGGCGTTCGATAACTTAATTTAACGTTTAGATCGAGGAAGCACCGGGTATATTTAATTTAAGTTTTCAATGTGACAGTTTTGAAAACCCGACTGGCTGGCTGGCTCGGCCGGTCAAGGGGGGAAGCGGGATAAGCAAAGCAACAACAATAAATTGCTGCGCGCGGATAATGGAAAGAGTGATTTACCGCCGGAGGTAGAATGACAAAAGGAGCAGAGACAACCGGCCGGGTCAAATTGGGATGAGAAGATGAATGCAGCTCATCAAAGTAATGTATGTGGTAGAGATGTTTTTCCCTTTGTTTAAAGTGTGAAACAGCAGCATAAGAAGAATGAAAATTCCTCGATGATCATTTCTATTTATGATAAGATAGATAAGGATAACGGCTAACAAACTATGCTAAGGTTAGGTTAACCGTCTATTTTGTTGAGATTAACGTGCATAAAAAGGGTGGTAAGATGAGAAGGTGGGATAGGAGGGACATACAGAGAGGTGAAGTGCTGTTTATAATCGGTTTTTTACGAATCTTTTTATACTTTATAAATATTTTGTTATTTTAATTTTAAAAAGTTGAATTTGATTGTTTCAATTGATAAAATAATTTGTAAGTAGAGAGGATGGAGGTAGGACATAGAGATTAAGAATATGAAGAAGATTTGAAAAGATACACCATTGAAGATGAAGATAGAGTGATTGATTAGATATAGTATTGTAGACGTAATGGTGATGGCGATGGTGATAGTGGCTCTTTGTCATCATTACTATCATTATAAACTAATTACTATAATAATCAATGATAGTAGTGCATTATTATACTATTATTGGTTGACTAATCTTTTAATTTAACCTTAATTACCGACCTCATAATTATATACGTTGTGGTCTTATGAAAACCCATTTTCAAACTTAAATTTAGAGGTTAAGGGTTGATAGATAAAGTATAAAAGATATCCACAATACAATTCTAATTAATGATAGTGAAAAGATATTATCAATTCAATTTTTTCATCTTCTTCATCTCACCGCCGTTTCTCATCTTCTATCGTCCGTTTTGTAAACTTTCCTAACTAACCTACTAGACAATGGATCCTTTTGATACTTCTCTTTCTTCTGGACCTAGTTCCCCATCTGCTACTTCTTATCCATTTTCATCAGCTTTTCCATTTGATATTGATCCAAAACAGAAATTAAGACATCGTCGTGCTTTATCAGGTATTACTCCTCGTGAGTTGAAATTCATTGATTCAGTAATCCCATTACGTTCTCGTCAACAATGGAAGAGATTTGCTATTAAAGAAGTTACTACTAAGGAAGATTTTCAAGCAGAATTTGTTCGTCATGTTGAAACAACTCTTGGTCGTTCATTATATAATTGTGATGAATTAGCAGCCTATCAAGCAGCTGCAAGATCAATTAAAACAAAGCTTATTGTTCAGTGGAATAGAACTCAACAACAACATACTTTATCTGATCCAAAACGTATTTATTACCTTTCATTAGAATTCTTAATGGGTAGAGCAATGGATAATGCATTATTAAATACTGATTTAAAGAAAGTTTCAAAAGATGCTTTAGATGAATTTGGTTTTAGATTAGAAGATGTTCTTGAACAAGAACCTGATGCTGGTCTAGGTAATGGTGGTTTAGGTAGACTTGCTGCATGTTTTATTGATTCTTTAACAACATCAAATTATCCTGCTTGGGGTTATGGTATTCAATATCAATATGGTATTTTCCAACAAAAGATTGTTGATGGTTATCAAGTTGAACAACCAGATTATTGGTTAACTTATTCAAATCCTTGGGAAATCTCTCGTAGAGAAATTGCTGTTGATGTTATGTTTTATGGTCATGTTCAACGTACTGCTGATGATCAAGGTAATGTTACTAAAACTTGGGTTGGGGGTGATTTTGTTCGAGCAGTTGCTCATGATATGCCAATTCCTGGTTATAAAACTAATAACGTTAATAACTTGCGTTTATGGTCAAGTGAACCTCATGTTGAATTTGATTTTAGTAAGTTTAATGAAGGTGATTATGATCAAGCAGTTCGTGAACAAAATGCTGCTGAAACTATTTCTTCAGTGTTATATCCAAATGATAATTTCTACTCTGGTAAAGAATTAAGATTAAAACAACAATACTTCTGGGTTGCTGCTTCATTAAGTGATATTGTTAGAAGATTTAAGAAATCCCGTCGTCCATGGACTGAATTTAGTGATCAAGTTGCAATTCAATTAAATGATACTCATCCAACTTTAGCAATTGTTGAATTAATGAGAATTTTCATTGATCGTGAAAATCTTGATTGGGATACTGCTTGGAAGATTGTTACTGAAACGTTTGCTTATACCAATCATACTGTATTACCAGAAGCTTTAGAAAAATGGTCAGTTGATGTTTTAGGTCATTTATTACCAAGACATTTAGAAATTGTTTATGATATTAATCTTTATTTCCTTCAATTAGTTGAAAAGAAGTTTCCAAAAGATCGCGAATTACTTGGAAGAGTTTCAATTATTGAAGAAAGTTCTCCAAAACAAGTTCGTATGGCTTATTTAGCAATTATTGGTTCTCATAAAGTTAATGGTGTTGCTGAACTTCATTCTGAACTTATTAGAACAACTATTTTTAAAGATTTTGTTAAGATTTATGGTGCTGATAAGTTTATGAATGTTACAAATGGTATTACTCCACGTCGTTGGTTATTACAAGCAAATCCTGAATTAGCAGAATTAATTGCTGAAAAGTTGGGTGGTAGTTATGATTATCTTAAAGATCTTGGATTATTAAAAGGTATTGAAAAGTATGCTCATGATCGTCAATTCCAAGAAAAATGGTATAAGATTAAGAGAGATAATAAAGAAAGATTAGCTAAATTAATTAAATCTCAATCAAAAGTTGATATTAATGTTGATGCACTTTTTGACGTTCAAGTTAAACGTATCCATGAATATAAACGTCAACAATTAAATATTTTCGGTGTTATTCATCGTTATCTTGAACTTAAAAGACTTTCTCCTGAAGAAAAGAAAAAGGTTGTTCCAAGAGTTTCAATTTTTGGTGGTAAATCTGCTCCTGGTTATTATATGGCAAAGGTTATTATTAAACTTATTAATAGTGTAGGTGCTGTTATTAGTAAAGATCCTGAAGTAAACAAACTTTTACAAGTTTGTTATGTTGAAGATTATAATGTTTCAAAAGCAGAAATTATTACTCCTGCTTCGGATATTTCTGAACATATTTCAACTGCTGGTACTGAAGCATCTGGTACAAGTAATATGAAGTTTGTTCTTAATGGTGGTCTTATCGTTGGTACTGTTGATGGTGCAAATATTGAAATTGCCCGTGAAGTTGGTGAAGAAAATATGTTTATGTTTGGTCATCTTGCTGAAGCAGTTGAAGATCTTCGTTTTGATCATACTTATCGTGGTGTTAAGTTGAATGATAAATTGAGAGAAGTATTTGAATATATTGAATCTGGTGTTTTTGGAGATTTCCATATTTACAATGATTTGATTTCTTCAATTCGTAATGGAGATTATTACCTTGTTAGTGATGATTTTGAATCTTACTTGGATGCTCAAAAACGTGTTGATGAAGCATATGTTGATAAAGATACATGGATTTCCAAGAGTATTATCGCTGTTTCCAATATGGGATTCTTCTCTTCTGATAGAGCTATTGATGAATATGCTGAAACTATTTGGAACGTTGAACCACTTCCAATTGCAAATGTTGATGAATAATTAGCATTGATAGAATATCTTTCTTTTTGTTGAATATAACGTATAAAGTAATATATTATCATTTGTATTGTCGTTTACCTCCGGTAATTATGCGTAAATTGAATATTCATTAAGTTTAATATAGCTTAAAGATTAGGTAAGTTATCTTGATTGCCGTTAATTTTATGTGTTGGTATTTTATTTCAATAATTAAGTAAGAATTAAATAAATATATAAAATAACTATAGATATCATGAGATGAGCAGCAGATTGGGGACTGTTACTCAAACGCACCATTGATTTAGTTCGTTATTAAAGTTGTTTATTCTTTCACGATTACCAACCAGGATCACACTTAACCAACCCATCACGTAATTCCATCAACTAGATTCTTAGAAAGTGTATCAAATTTTCTACTACTTCAGTGAAAGTAATTGCATGTAAACGACTTTTCAATTTATTGTCTCTATATAATAATTATACATTTAGATAAGATAGGTACCATTGATTACAATTAACCTTATTTGTCGTTGACTGGTGTAGATGTTGATGTTCATTTATTCTTCAACTTCACCACGCAACTTCACCACGATTAAGGTAAATTTCAGTTAATTTTTTTAATTTTTTTGCTAATTTTAGTCACGTGATTTTTTTTTTTCCTATTATTTTATTGTCATTTATATAATTATATATATAATTTTAGTCACGTTTTTTTTTTTTTTTTCTTCGAAAATAATTTATTATACTATATAAAATTAAAATTAATACAAAATACAATAATTACTCGTTTAGAGAGGTTACTTCCCTCACTCCTCTCTTCCCTATGGATAGCAGCATGGTGTCTAGCCCACTCTAGACCTGCCCGATTGTTTAAGGATTATCCCTATGATACCTTAGTAAATACCTTTGTCTCTGGAATTTGTACTTGTTTTGTAATGGTTTCATCTCCTGTACTCTATTGACATATTCTTTCATTAAAATAATTTCAATGTCTTCATCACCATATTCCGTATTGTACCTATAAGCATGATTCATTATATAGATAGCTTTAATAAATTTAGCTAAAGGGATCATATTTTCTTGTAAATTAGCCCAAGTGATCCACATACTCCAAGTTAGTATTGTTTCTGTAAATTGAACTATTTGTAGCTGTCTTAGTAATTGAATAGTAATTTGACATTCCAGATAAGTATGTGACATCCTGTCCACTTCTTTTCTGCATAATGTACAGACTTTTTCTTTGAAGTATGTGAATTGACTATTTTGAATATATTCTTCTTTCCACATACCGATTGATGGTAACTTATGTAGTAAGAACTTATGAAATATATCTGCAGCTATTGCATCTACTTTTCTTATTTCCTGGAGTGCTGGCCAGATTTTATAAAAAGGGTTAAGTTGGTTTGGTATTACTTCATATTTTGGGTGTATCAAAGGTCCTTTTACCTCTCCTTCCTTGTTCCAGTATCTGTGAAAAGTGTGTTTGCCCATGTCTTTACCATATTTGTCTTTATAGTAATTTGGATTGAAGATTGGTAAATCCGGGTGAAAGAGACGGCCATACAAAGAGATCCAGAAGTGGAAGACTTTAGGTTGAATAGGTGCTGTTTTTTGTTTGACAATTTCAACCCATGCATCATATCCTACTTTCATTGAGTGGGTAAGATTTGTTCTTAGAAAATGTCCTAGTGAGTTTGGATATGCTAGTGTGGCTTCAACTGAGTAGTATTGATCAGGTCCAGGTACCAGTCTATTTATTCTGTTGGATCGATGCCAGATTGTACGAGCAACGTGGATACATTCTGTTGTGTTGTCTGGAGCTTTGAGAAGACTTTCCTGAGTTTTTCCCAATGCCATAGTTCTAGCATAGCTAGGTTTCATAATCATTTGATGAAAGTTATATGCTCTAGCTGAAAGAAGTTTTTCTTTTAAATTCCACAAGCCAAAACCTCCTTGATCTAATGGTGTGGTAAGAATTGTTTTGTCAACTGGCAAGTTCCTTTTTCCTCCTCTAATTTTAGTATAAGCTAGGTCTTGCATTGTTTGGATCACCTCTTTTGGAGCTGGGTTAAATGGATCAAAGAATAAGATTTTTGAGAACACATAAGTATTGATAATCCAACATTGTGAACTTAAAGGTAAGTCATAAATTAGCATTCCTTGTAATCTTTTTGTTAAACTTGCTTGGTGTTTAATCCATGGGTCTTGATCAGGTCGTTGAAGTACTGATGTTCTTCCAATCTGCGCTCCCAATAACCGGAACGTTTCTTCTTTAAGATTAATAATTGGACAGTGTTCTGTTCTTAATAATAACAACCGACCTCTCTCCAAAGCTGTAAGTTGATGTAGTGGGATAAGTAGTGTTTTGTTAAAGTTCACTTTTGAGCCTGATGCCCTTTCATACTTACCAAGTAGGTAGTCCACATCTTTGAGTTGTTCATATGATTCTTGGGCTATCGTTACATCATCAGCAAAGGCAGCTACCTTAAAACAAGTTGTTCCTGAGTCACGTGATTTTTTCAAGTATAGTGATTATAAATATTTGAGAATAATCGGACAGTCACAAAACACGGTTGCATGGTGTAGCGGTTATCACATCAGATTTTGATTCTGGGAATCCCGGTTCGACTCCGGGTGCGACCTTTTTAACATCTTTTTGCTCTATTTTTTGTTCTTTTTTTTTTGGTTTTCTTATCAGGGATTATTGTTATAGAGTTTTGTTGGTGTGTGCGTGCTTACTGTAAGACTGCAAGTGCAAATGTAGTTTATTGGGTAGTTTTTGTTGGCATAGTGATTAAAAGTTAAACCAAAAGTAGATTAAAGTAGACGACGCCCTGGTTAGAGCATGGAACCTTATATCTTGTTGGTGAATCAACCGGAAAGCTATCCTTATTTTTTCGGTAACTATTTAACTATTGTAGGGACGATCTTCTTGTTGGCTCAAAAGTATTGCTTATGGCTTGCTATTTTATAGCTTTTAAAATTGGGTGGAGTATTTGCTTTGGATTAACTTCAATAACACTGACTGGTGTTATTAACTCAATTATGGTTATAGTTTTGGGTTGAGCTTATCCACTCGTTTAGATAACTTGAAACATTCTCTGCTTGGGAGGATTTTGCTAGGAAAGAGTGCAGCGCGAAAGATACGCGCGATGTTCGCGATTTTCTCTTATAAATAAAGGAATAGGGAAAGGATATTCTGTAGATATATATATTAAAGTTGCTATATAATTGTATAATATCGAAGAGCTGGATGGTTGGGAATTGGGAATACCTTCTACCAATTATATACTAATATAATTATTATTATTCTACTACTAACGTACTTCACGAAATAATTAACCTTAAGCATGTATTAAACACTTTGTACGTTCATTATGCAGGTACAACAGTAAGCTACGAATTATACAATAGTATTTGATTTCTTATCAAAGTTAGAACTAACTATATGAAATTTACTATATGAATTTCATAATTACCTTGTAATTTTCAACTATTACTCGAAAGTAAAATAGATATACTCTATTCATCCCTACAATCACATGATCTGGGTACGGAATCAAATATTTGTTTCAGGGGTGCACTAACCTTACCTTCTTTAGACGGTTGTGCGTTTATGATTATTTTGGGAGTGGAATAAACAACCTGCGGCAATCCAAGTTTAAAAGAATAACAGTAATTAACGGCATTAATAAATTTATTTCGAAATTCAAATATCAGTGAAAGATATAGAAAGGAATATCAAGTAGAGACAAATAGCAATAAAATCAAATCTGAGTAGGATATCACGTGTAAAAAAAGAAGGATTGCAAGAACTGTTGTAGTATCACCGTTGTGAATAAGACGAGAAAGCAAACAATAGATGAGAAATTAAAATCGTTTCGATAATTTGATATGAATCGCTACTTGGTAATTCAAGTGTGAATTAATTATACTATCAATTACTTTTACATCTCAATTAGGTGATTATTTCTTTCAACTTATTAACTCACTATTAACTCTTTCCAATCTCAAATCCAATCTTTCCATTTTGGTTATTTATTTTCATACTTATTTTTTGTGCATCCCAATCAATTTCCCTTTTAAATGCCTCCTCCACCTCCTTCTCCTTCAAAAAGGAAATCTATAATAAATGGTGTTGTAGGTGTTATTACTGGTAATAATAAAAATCAAATCAAAAATAATAATGAATTAAAAAGAAATAGCGTCTTTTCACAAACATCAAATTCAAGTGCAAGTTCACCTTCAACATTATTCTCTGAAGCAGAAGAAAAAGGACAAGAATTAAATAAATGTATAGATGGTGAATTAGAAGTAGAATCAGAGACTGAAGTGAATACAGATGATTATAAACCTTCAAATATTGAATTAAAAACAACCACTAATAGTACAGATTTACCTACAGTTCGCCTTGTTAGTGGGACAACATTACAATCTCCAATAATAATAGATGAAGATTCTCCAAAAGAAATGTATACATCTGATATAGATATACCACCAGGTGACTATGGTAGAATGCCAACTAAATCATCATCATCTCCAACAAGATCAAAATCAAATAACTATAATTCAAGCACTCGAATTATTAGAAGTAATGCACAGAAGAATCTTAATAATTGGTCAACTACTTCATTAACTTTACCGACAACCACTCAACAACAATCGCCGCCACGGTCTATAGATTCAGTTTTTGATAAACAAAATACCCCTAATATAGCAGCTGCTGCTGCAATTGCATCACTGGAAGAAGAAAAGGCTCGTAAATTAAGAGATGAAATTGTTCAGGGTAGTATTGAGTTACAACAACTTCAATCAATTCTTGTTCAACTACCAAAATTAAAGAGATCTTCAACTAGAACAACAACCGATAGTTCATTATTTGCATCATCAATAAGTAATTCTTCTTATTCTAGTAATAATCCATCAGGATTTATAGGTGGTAGATCACAAAGCATTGTGGGTACTTCCCAAGTAATTACTGACCTTCAATCAACAATTGATATATTGAAATGTCAATTATCAGAGCAAGAACAAATTGCAAAAGAAGAACATGATAGTAAAGAAGCATTGAAAAGAAGATGTGATATTGTTGAAAGTACATTGGATTCTTTACGACATCAAAATGGCAATTTGACTCAGTTATTAACAAGAAGAGAAAGAAGAATTACTGAATTAGAGCATGATATTGAATGCAAAGCAAGAGAAATTTCTTTATTACGACAATCAGAAACAAGTTCTTTATCAGCTCAGGTAGATTTTCAAGAAAGAATTTTACATCTTCAAGAAGAGCGAGATAGATTAGAAGCAGGTTATAATACAGTATTAGAAAGTTCAAAACGAATGAAGAGTAAATATCAAGATGAATTTTCCGATATAATGTCAAAAGTATTAGTATTGCAACAACAAAGAAAGGGAGATGTATCAAAAATATTATCATTAGAGGTAAAATTAAAAGATCAAAGTAGTGATCATGATAAACTTTCTATGCTTCAGCAAGAAATGTCACAATTAAGACAGCAGCATGTTGGAACAATAGATAAATTATTCTTAGATATGAAGAGAACCATGTCACAATCTGATCATTCAGTAACTACGAAAGTTGATTCAATTCAAGCAGTTATCGATTTAGTAGATAATGTAGCAAGTGCGAGTAAGACATCTACAACGACAACTACGACTACTACATCTTCGGATGAAGTAATACAAGTTAATATAAGTTAAATAGATCTATTTTTTTTTACTTTTCTGTTATTTCCTTTGCGTTCGGCAAAAGGGTTCTTTTAATGGTATTAACCAACAGTTTGCACAGAGTGCAAGCACTAAACAAAGAAGCGACGGAGCAAAGGGGATAGAATATATAAATATAAATTAATAAATATCAGATAATCTAATTCGACCATCTTTAGAAGCAACCGCAATCCAATGCGTTTGAAGTGCTCGTTTCTGGCGAGCAATTTCAAGGGCAGATTGTTTTACTATAGCCTGAGAGGATTTATCACTATCATCATTGACTGAAGATGATATTGGACTAAATACAACACTAGTAATTCCAGCCTTTTCAGTTATTCTCCCCTCGGATCCTTTAAATGCAGCTAATTGTTTCATTGTTTTATAACTATATACACGTACCATTCCATCCCATCCAGCAGTAGCAAAGATTTTACCATCCGATCTTATATCTAAAGAAGTTAACCCCACATGTTTTATATTTATAACTTGAAGAGGAGTGGACGATGTTAGACTATGTTTAACTAGCAGAGAGTCTGTTGACGAAGATAAAAATGAATCACCAGAATGATTTAATGCTAATGATAGTATTGTATGTTGATGACTTTTATCAGAATAAATTTGTTTAGGAGAACCTTTTTCACTTATATCAAATACTATTATATGACCTGATTCATAACCAGCAATTAATTTAGTTTTAGTTAAAATAAGAGCCATTATTATTCCTGTACCACTTACTGAACGTTTATCTGGTGAATCTAAATCAAAAGCACTGAAATCATTAGGATTTGAAGGAAATGAATTTGTATTAGAATTAGAATTCATCATTGATTTATCTGGTTTTCCTTGAATTGCTGAAAATGGTCTTGAAAATTCTGGACGTAAATCATAAATATCAATTTTCTCTGAGTCAAGAGTACTTGGTACAGCAATAGTAGTCCCAGATACTGAAACAGAACAGAAATTCATTGCATTAACATCTTGACTATGAACCAACCATGGGCTCTTCCAACTAGATCCATCTGCTTGCAAAGAAATAGGAATACTATTATTATACCCTTCACTTGCAGGATCATCAACATTTAATCTAAAAATTTTAATCTTATTATCACGACCATGAGTTAATAATATCCTACATCTACCAACTTCCCAATCTTGTAACCATTTTATTCCAATTATAGACTTTTCATGAGGTTTCCAAATGGCAATTGGTCTCCTTTGTGTTATAGACCACCAAAAACACCAACCAGCTTCATCACCAGAAGCTAACCAAGAATCAGTAGGATGAAATTGAGCTGAGGTTACAGGAGCAGGATGAGTCCGAAGTGTAGCTTTTTGAAGTGATGCTACTTCAGTTAAAGACATGTAGATATGAAATAGGTAGTGATAAATATAAACTTTTCTTTCACCTTAATAATTAAAGTATGTAACGAATCTACCGGCCGGCGGGATCAAGTATATCTGCAGATCCAAAGTTTAACTCCGTAGTATATATGCATCAAAATCATGTGACAATAACCACTTCAAGCAACCATTCAATTTAAAACCAATTCCTCTCTTCCTCCTCGTCCTAATCTACTCCAATAACTATATTAAATATAAATTATATTAACATAATAGAGAACTAAATTCAAACATGTCTCGCTTAGGTCCAATCCTCCCACTCCAGAAAGGCTTGTGCGGCAGACCGATAAGATAAACACATGCATAACCACCCGAGACTATCAGGAAAGGCAAATAAAGGCAAAAAAATAGAATAAATTGAACTTTGTCCTTTTGCTTAATTGCTATAACTAAAATTGATGAACTTAACCTTTCACTAATTAGTTTTTTTTGGGTAAAGCAAAATTAAAATATAAAGAAAGAAAGGACAAATTTTTTTGCTTTTTTTTCCCCTTAATCTCCTGATTTTGCCTATAAAACGAATTATTTCCCCACAATTTTTCTATGTTCCGTCCTTTATTAACAGTTTCTGCAAGAAATATTTCTGTTACAAATAGTTTTAATACTTTTCGCTTAATTCGAAATATTCCCAAAGCGATTTTTCAACGGAATCCACAATTAAATTTTACAATGCCTTTAGTTACAATTTCTACTAATATTAATGATGCTCTTAAGAAGCACGAGATTATTCCTGATGGTAAGTTTTCTTTGTGTTGGGTGATGTGTGGTTGGTCAATTGATCAGCCTATGAATAGTAAATCTTTTTACTACCACTTTATTATTCATTATACTAACTTGAATAGTTGTCCCTGAATTCTCTCCTAAAGGTCTTATCACTGTAACTTATGACAAAGATACCGAGGTCAGTTTGGGTAATTTGTTGAAACCAAGTGAAACTCAAAATAGACCAGAAGTTGCTATTGCACTTACTGAAGAAGAAGATAGTGCTGATTCATATACTTTGGTTGTTACTGATCCTGATGCTCCTACTAAAGGTGATAAAAAATGGTCAGAATATTGTCATTACGTTGTTAGTGGAATAAAACCTTCTCAAAAAAATGAATATACTATAATCGATTTTTCAACTGCTAATGAATTGATTCCTTATATGGGGCCTGCTCCACCTGTTGCAACTGGTAAGCACCGTTATATTTTCATTCTTTATAAAGAATCTGCTTCTCATCCACCAAAAGGATTTGATGCTTCTAATCGTGCTAATTGGAGTACTGGAGTTCCTGGCTCAGGAGCTACTGATTGGGCTACCAAAAATAAATTAACCCCAGTAGCAATTAATTTCTTCTATGCTCAAAATCCTGATCAAGGAAATAAATAGTAAAGCCATTTTTTGTATATCTTCAATAACATATTTCTCTACTCTTGTACAATATTGCCTCCGGCGGCCGGGCTCTGCCCGGACCCGTTGTTCCTCGGTTCCCTCGGAATTGTATACCGCTCGAGAGAAGAATTCTAATTATATTGTTTAATCTTATAAAGCTACCTAGTCTACACGTTTATGCTTACCTGAAATCAACACCGCTTCCGCATGATGGCAAACTATTGCGATCAACATGAACCACTTGAATCTCAATCTTCATCATTTTGAAAAAATTGCCCTTCAACTATATTGAAGTGGAGATAATTAATACAACAAGAGGGTAGTAAACTGAAACAAAAAAAAGTATCAGGAATTTAACCTGAATCATCTTCCACGACAGGGGTCGAACCTGCAATCTCCTGATAAACCAATAATTTCGTAGTCAGACGCCTTGCCATTAGGCCACGTGGAACTTTAGATATCCTGTAACAATCTCTATTTCTCTTCCTCTGAGTTATGATTGTTACTTATTCTAATTGTAGTTGCTTTCAATATCTAAATAGAAAGGATGTTAATAAGGATAAAGGTTTATTTATTAATTTATAGACTTACCTAAATAGAAAGGATGTTAATAAGGATAAAGGTTTAATATCCAAACCTGAGGAGCTTACTTCTATTTAGG